>WBNM01020619.1:0-83012 GCA_013399055.1 Ramphastos sulfuratus
AAAAATCTGAAACAAACAAAAAAGCTTGATAAGATTGCTGAAGACTCTTAATTTGAGGAGTCAGGGAACTGGAACTAGGCTTGGTACAAGCAGTGATGGTGAGAACTGGAGAGAGGCAGAGAAAGCAGGTGACCAGGGTCTGGCTCTGGCTCCCTGCCTGGAAGATTCTCATCAAAGTCATTTTCTGCCTTCTGGCGGAAAATGAAATTGACAAGAGGTCAGGAGGTGAAATTGACAGGAGTGTGCAGGTGGTAGGAAGTTTACAAGCTACAAAACCCCCCATTTTGCTTCTCCAAACTCTTTAGTTCTAAGGGACAGGGGCAGATGGGGCAGAAAGGAAAAATAATTTCAAGTAATTTTAATTTCTTATTCAAAACGCTTATTTTTTCCAAGGACTGAAATTCATTTTTCCTGGGCAGATTTGGAATGAAGTCCTCAGGCTTCATTACTGTTATAGTGTCAGCATGGAACAGAGTTACCAAAAAATTGAAGGGAAAACAAATATTCAGAAAAGGATATAAAGAAGGTGAGTATTGCCTCGTCTCCCATAATTAATCACATTCAAGAACACCTTGGAGAATAAATATAGCAGCACATGAGCTTACCTCTCAAACAGAAAACACTTTGAAATATTGCTTAAAAAAAAGAGGAGCTGGTATTGTTAAGGAGCAGTAATAAAAGAAGAACACTAGAAGCACTCCACATGGAAGTCACAAAACATACTTTTTTCTGCATGGGATAGTTCAGAACAGATTTGGAAATGAAGCTGTATGCAACTGCATATTTCAAAGTATTAGATCTAAATTGTCATTTTCTTCACTGTGTAAAGTTCTGACTGGCAAAATATTTGACATTATTTCTCACATTCAGTTCTAGATTTCTGCTAGGTGCTGATTGAACTTTTCAAAACATTTATCTACTGATATTTTGAAATCTGTATCATCCAGCAATTTAATTCAGGAGAGTTACTGTAGGAGCATATGATGGACTGATAACAGACTTTCTATGAAAATCCACCAGTTAATGTACCACTTTATAATACCTTTATATAATCTTACAGAAATCAATGAAGCTGAGATAATTGGCATCAGCTAATGATGTTGCACCTTGAGATTACATTTCTCTCAGTGCTTTGTACATATGTATATACAGAGAAAAGGAAAGATAGAGAGGAATTTTAATTTTCAACTACTCTGTGACTTCCTTAGATGTATTCTCCTTATCTGTATGTTTCCCCAGTGGGTAATCTAATCTCTTTAAGATCTTTTTCCTCCTTGAAGCCATTGTCATTGAGTTTAAGTATTGTGTCAAAAAATCAGTTACATCACCATATTAATTTAACCTTAAGTATCAATGACTTCCCAAAAAATTAAGATGGACCTCTTCATAGCCTAGTTAGAAATGCAAATGACAGAAATGCAAATGACAAGAACTATCAGCTTATGTCTACAATTACCCATTGGTTTGGTCTGCTTTCTGTACAAATGAAGTATCTGACCTTGATTATATTTCAAATTGTTTCATTATGGAAAGAACTGCAGACTCACAGTACGGAATGGTGCAGTAAATGTTCAAAACCATCCTTCCCCATTCTCAGAGAGTGCAAAGTGATTTTGTACTGCATTGGAATCAGAATATAACTTTTTGGAAGGATGGATATCAAACTATTTTCAGAGGTCTGTATCTATTCCTATCAGGAACAGCAGAAAAAGGATAATTCCCTGGAACTTACAGAAAGAGAAATCACGAATATGTGTCTGTGATTATGAGAAGATGTATATGACACACCAGAGTGACAGAGAGGAACTGACCCCTTAAACAGCATCTGACAACAGTAGAACTATTCTTTTTGCTGGTCAGATCTGTTTACAGTATGAGGCTTTGATAAGGAAAGGAAAAGAAAACTAGATCACCTTTAAGGTCCTTTCCATGCAAAATGATTCTGTATTTGGCCTTCTTTTCCACTTCAGAAAATGCCCTATAAAATATGAAGATATTAACCCTGCATATCAGAATGCATCATCTTCTATTTGATGGCAAACTATAAAGACAGGATCCAGTACCACATTTAAGTTTGCAATAACAGCTTTATATAGCATTCATCTGCACGACAGGACTGCCTCACTGGTTTCCCTTGTGAAACCACACCAGACATAAACCCTGTCACCATTATGTGTTCCCGTGTAGCCAACACAACAAAAAATATTTCACCTAAACTAACCACTAGAATATCCCTGATCTTAAGCAAACAAAGTGTGAGAAACAACATTTACATTTGGAGTTGTACCAAGGCCATTGGAAAATAATTCAACTAAATTTTTGACGAATGTCCTCTCATTTTGAATTTGCTTTGCATTTGTTCCTTATACCACTTTAAAATCTATGACATAAGACCAGGGGCTGCTAATATCAGACATTCCCAGAGCAGATTAAATAAAAAGGATTTCTTCACATGCATAACTTGCATTATTTTTTAGGAAGATCCACTACTTGATTCATGAAAAAATAATTAGAAGATGTCCAGAAAAGTCCTTGTACATTTGGATTTTGTCATTTACAATTTGATCTCCTGGTGTTAAGTTTTAGTCTTTGATCCACGTTCCAAAATTGCTTACATTCTGGGTTTAGTGTCATGCTGAAGACTCTTGAGCAACCTGCTAAGATCATCTGAAATTCAGCAATAATCAGGCAGATAAGCAATAGCTGCAGAATAGTCAAAAGGTATGCCAGCAGATTTTAGCCCTCCACTGGGATGTAATTATTCTGTCATCATTTGAAGAGAATGGCCTATCTGTTTCTGGCAGGCATTTCAGTTCCAGGCATGAAGTCTGATTCTGAACTTGCTGCACATCCCTTGTGTGATGGACACTCCAGTAACCAGTGTCGTTAGTGCACTGAGCTATCACACGCCTGCCAAGAGTCAACATTTAAACAAGGGATCCAGGATGAAAAATGCCTTTGTCTGTTCTAATTAGGATCAACACTTTTGCTTCCTTCATCAGAATCTGCTTGTTTCATTGTCTGGGGCTGACACTAGCACAAGTGCTGAAAAGAAAAGCAATTCGTTCAAGTTTCTTCATTACCTGATGCTTTCCACTTCACATGGATCACCTGAGAAAGAAAACAAAAAAATAACCTCTTCCAATGTTGTCTTGACTAAGTGAGCTAATGTCTTTCATTTGGAAGTAATGCTTTCCATTCCTTTCAAGCAGGTTGAGTAACCTGCTTTATCCTTTTACCATCTGGACAGTCTTCTATGAACTCTGCTTTCTCATCAAGGGGAATATCTACAGGTTGTTAATAAAATCCTCTGTTATTTCCAGATATTTTCCAGCAGTGAATAGACATCCATTTGGCTCATTTGGAGAAACTACCATTCCTCAGTAAGATATTATCAGTTCTCAAATGAGACACAGTAACAAATTATGCAAATATGCCTAATTCATCGTAATAGCAAGCAAGCTGGTTTGTCTTCTTACCTATGCCTCAATAGTCAATATTTTCTCAATGAGTGTTCTAAATTCTTGTGACAGTCTGCAGATCTGCACTAGAAGGGATGAGGCAAGGATGACAGCAGAGAAGAGAAATGATCTTAAACTTTTTGAATGGACCTATTCATCCAATATGATTCATGATGAACAAGAAAATTCTACATTGGTTACTCTCAATAGGGTTCACGGAGACTGGGACCACTTCCTTAGTCTCTAGGAACAGCTTCAGGAGTTGAGAGGGCCCTCAGTTCTGTCTTCAGAGCATAGAGGACCTGTCTAAAAACAGCTGACTTTGTCCTTGACAACAGCCTGGATCTCACTCTGCTAGAATCAGCATGTCATTGGAAAGGCATTGACTGCAGCTGAAGAGGGAATTCATCAAGGATGAATTAATTCTGTGTTTTCTGTGTCCAGTGGATATGAATCATCTCACCTAGACATTCAGTGAGATCTTTTAACCTTCCTCGCTTGTCAATAGCCATGACAAACAACATATACATTTGAAGAAACTTAATTTATCCTTAGTTTGATGCTTTCAACTGATAACAACAGTGAGAAAAAAATATATTCTCTTGACACACGGAAACTACTAACTTAATGACTCATATATGTAGGTATGACTCTTAAAGCAAAGAGCAATGAGGAGACAGACCTAAAATACTGAACATTCTCAGTGTGAAAAATGCTATTTATACTTGCCCCATTTATTAGTTTTTAATAAAAAGATTATTTGTTTTTATTCTTTGGTGGTTCCAAGAAACTCTAGTAAGGAGATAGAGATGGGCTGATTCTGGCTGACTGGATTCAAGTACTTATGACACTATCATGATTAGCAACAAAGACAAATGAAGGGAGATGTTTATTTCACAAACACAAGCAAATGCTTTCTGAAAAAAAAAAAAAGATGGTTGACAGTAAAGACGTAACCTGCTCCTCCATTACAGAAAGCTGTTAAAGCATGGAGAACAATTTACTTTTGTGCAATGACATTCATTCTTTTCTTAATGGGTATCTTGGTGTATCTGATTTCGAAAGGGAGTTTTCCACAACAGTGGAAAGGCTATTTTGCTGGGTTTATGACTCAGATCAAATTCTGTCCTTTATCACTTCAATATACCTAAGATGAAAATATTCATAAAATTATAATTGCATTTATATTACAGAGTCTGTACAGGGACACAATGTTTTTGCATGTTCAGAGTTCTCCTAACAAAATGTTATTGGTGCTAAGTAAGGTAAATTTGATATATGTGTACTTACACATGTATGCATATACATATTTACATTTATACATTTAGACATTCACACAAAGTTTGTGGTACTAAGTCTCTGTATGCATGCAAATATATAAAAAAAAAGGTAGGCTTGCCCCTCCTTATTTCAGCCATACATCAGTGCAACCAAGGAGGATTAAGGGAACTTGTCTTAATTATTTTAGTATAAATGTGAGAAAAATAAAGGGACTCTTGAACAATTAAATAGCTTAAATGGATTCCAAAGACTAACTATACAGCATCAGTTTTACACTCATTGAAAATCTGAAAAAGTGTTGCTCTTCGGTGGTCAAGCTGACAGCACTGAGAACAGCACAGTATTTAGAGTGGAAATGTGCATCATGTTATGAATGACATAATTTAGCACAGAATTTGATTTAAAAAACAAACAAACAAACAAAAAACCCAAACACCTCAAAACCCACAGCAAAATATCTTCCACTTTATAAAAATCTGAGTACAATCAAATTATTTCCATAGAGAATTTCTTTTCAAGATTCTGTAACATCTTTGTAGCTATGAAACACTCAGGAGTGGATGGCAGGATAACAACCTTTTTCCCTTTGGTCTTCTTTTCTTGCCTTTCTGTAAAGATCACTTGCACCAAAGACACCTGTGCTCCTCTTTTTCGCTTCGTGAGATTCATTTAACACATCTTCAGGACAATTGATCAAGAGAAATATTGTAACATAACTGATTATGCGAGCTGATGGTTCTGTCTGCCCTTTTCAAAACATAGTAGATACTAATTGACTGTATAATTGGTAATCGCTCTGTTTATAATGATTGTATATAAGAACACATTTAGACTGGTAATTAAAAGAAGAAAACAGGAAGAAGAAAATGGGAGGTAATTTGTTGAATAGGTCAGGGGTGTCTGGCAGAGTTTTAAGATATATTCATCCCTGTTTGAAAAATATGTTGCCTAGCTTCTGTCATTCAATCTAATACAGGTATATCCTGGGCTACATCAAGAGCAGTGTGGCCAGCAGGGCAAGGGAGGTGATTCTCCCCCTTTGCTCTCATCAGTCCCCATCTAGAGTACTGTGTGCAGTTCTGGAGCTCCCCGCACAGAAAGGACNCACACAAGAAATATAAAAAGGTTGGTTTATTTCCGTAATTCCAGGTAATGCAGTAAAAATATAAGGACTTTTAAAAGCTTCTTTGAATCAGGACCTAATCTACTAAACTGTAAAGTCCTGGAATATCTGTACATTAGAATCAGCAGAAATAAGATAGTAAACCAATTCTAGGATGGAAATTAATTAATTTTAGAGGTCCTATGTCATAATTTTCCAGGTTAATTTATCTAAGAGACAAGTGATCAGGATTAGATGTTTTCAATAAAAAATATTGATAATTTCTTCCTATCCTTTACCTTTAGATAGTAGGTTGCCCCATGTTTTCTATGTTCTCTTTGCATTTAAACATTATAGATTTTGCAATATTTGTCTGGGGTCTTTTTCCATCTGTCTGTTCATCCAATAAATATTATTCATATAAAATTTACAACAATAGACTTCTTTTAGGAACATAACCAAATAATCGTATGGAATTAGATCCTCTGTTTTAAGAGTTAAGGGGAAAGTTGTATTTCATCTGAACCAAGATCATACTTTAGCATAACAGACATATTATATTTTGAAGTTACATATTAGATTGGATATTTGAGCAAAAATGCAAATAGAAAAGCTCCAGTATGAAATTGGATTATGTATTGTAATGAAGATAACATTCACATTTGTAGTATTCATGTTCATCATGCTATACAGAATGTAAAGTGGTGTCACAAAATTGATGGAGTAAGCATGTCAACTGGACTAGTCCAGCTGTGTCAGCAAGAATTATAACACATGACTGTAAGTATCCACCTTGCCTACTGTGATGTTGTTGCTAATACTGATCATGCTTCATCTCTCAGCTGCGTTCCTTTTACTGTCACTAAGAGAATCACTTCCTTGTGTCAGTGGGTGGACCTGACATTAAAGCCAGACTTGAGATAGTCATTGCCTTCTCAATAAGGTGCAGCTGCCAGAGTAGGCTGACCAACATCCTGGGGTAATTTGTCAAAAATTAACATGGTGACAGTAATTCCAGACAGCTTTTCCTAAATGCTATTAACAAAGACAGTGTCATCTTCTGAAAACAACTTCTACTGGGGTGATTAATTAATGCTGGCAAGGCTCCTTCTATTCTGGTTAGGATAAAATACTGTGTGGTAGCTCCAGAAAGAACATTAAAAATGGTACCCACTCAGAAAGTGATATTTCAAGGCATGACAAAGAGACAGAAAATGCCCACTAGTTAAGGGATAAGAAGGAATATGCTTCCTGGGTAGATATGCAGCCAATAATTATTATTGCTGCTTTGACATAAATAAGTGGTGTTTCTTGGGATTTACCTTATTTGAACTTTTTTTTTTTTTTAATGTTTCCTCTCTATAGTTTAAAAAAAAAAAATCCTTTTAAACTGCCCATATATTGCATTGTATTCCAAAAAGAGGAAGAAAATTCAAAATAATTTGGTTCGTATCCTGTATAAACATGGTCAGCTTTGCAGCTTGGTTTCAGTGGGAAAAGTGGATGTGACAGCAATAGCATAAGTTTGAAAGAATTGTGATTTTCCTCGCTGTGCTTTGGACAATGGATCCATATATCTGAAAATGACCAATTTGTCTACCACATCAGTGTAATCTCTACTCAGTTGTGTTTTTAAAGCCTGTGTTATTTCCTTGGTGATCTGTTGGTATCATCGATCCTAACCTATGGCTTTGGTTATATTTTGACTTTCCTCCAGGCTGTGGCTGCTGAAATCAGCCCCCTTACAACCCCAGAAAAGAGGTTTTTGTCCAGCAACATCAAGTCCATAGTCCTGACTGCATGGGGTCATGAACACTAACTCTGGCACAGAGAGGGGACAGCTGATAGGGAGGTTATCTAGGCTGCAAGACTGGTTTATGGCATGACCTGAGAGGAGGAACAGCATTAAGTGCTGAAGTCCTAATGCCTTTGTCTGCAAAACCAAGATCTCCTGTGCAGGAGTTGCATTGACCATAAAAGACTAAAATCTAGGCATGACACAGTCAGGACTGCTATGGTCCTTACTAAATCTATAACATAAGATATCATGATATGATATGATATGACATGACATGACATGACATGATACATAGTAGTATCATATAAAGGTGTATAGCATATAACGTATAATATAAAGCAATAGAAGATAATGTAATGCAATGTAATGTAATGCAATATAATATAATCTCAAAACCAACAACAATAGCAATGAATATAACATAAATAGTAATATAATACTGCAACAACAACTAAAGAAAAACCTAATTTATACTATAGTATAAACAATAATAATATACACACAAAATAATATAAAACAACAAAATAACAACTATAATAAAAAAATCAAAGTAATAGTAGTAATAGTAGCAAAAATACTAATAGAAAAAAACAACAGAAAAATTGAATAATAAAAGAAGGTGAAAAGCTGCAGTGGCCCCACTTTGTCCAGGCAATTTGATCTAGAAAATAATGAGGGACCTGTTTGATATTGACGTCAATACTATCAACAGAGAGCAGTTGAAGGGGAAATGCCAAACTCTACTACTCTGATCTCTGCTTGCAACAATATCTCCAGTATTTCTGGAAGGAATTTTATTTTAGCTTTATGTGTTTTAGAAAATTTCAGTGGTTCAGAAATGCGATCCTCCAGCACACCTGAACTCATGGACCACAACAGCATTTGCTGTTTGTCCTTACCACATATAAAGACATTTGGCTTGACTTTCACTTGCTTTCACTTATAAGTTATAGACCTTGGATATCTGAGAAAGTGAAGTACTTGTGAATATTCCTTTGAACTGAGTCTGTGTATTCCTAGAACTAGGCTTTAGAGCTTTTTCACTTACTTTCCAATCATTTGCACAAGATGAGTTTTTCATTTTTAACAAAAGTTTGCTAGAGCAAAAGTGTCCTGGATAGTCAGAATTTTGGGGGTGTCAGTTGATGAAAAATTCAATGTGAACCAGCAATGTGCCCTTGCAGCCCAGAAGGCCAACTATGTCCTGGACCATATCAAAAGAAATGTCTACCAGCAAGATGAGGGAAGTGATTCTCCCTCTGTACTCTGCTCTCGTGAAACCCCACCTGGAGTACTGCACTCAGTTCTGGGGCCCCCAGCGCAAGAACATCAAACTATTGGAACAGGTTCCAGAGGATGCTATGAAGATGGCCAGAGAGCTGAAGCACTTCCTCTGTGAGGACAGGCTGTGAGAGTAGGGGCTGCTCAGCCTGAAGAAGGTAAGACTCTAGGGAGATCTTATAGCAGCCTTCTAGTACTTAACAGGGACCTGTGAGAAAGCTGGGGAGGGACTTTTTAAAAGGGCTTGTAGTGATAGCATGAGAGGGAATGACTTTAAACTGGAAAAGGGTAGATTTAAAATAGGTATCATGAGAAATTCTATAAATTCTTTACAGTAAGGGTGATGAGACACTGGAACAGGCTGCCCAGGGAGGTTGTGGGTGCTTCCTTCATGGAGACATTCAAGGTCAGGTGGGACAGGGCCTTGAGCAACCTTGTCTAATGGAACTGAGAAGGAATTATTTGAACTAGATGATCTTTAAAGTCCCACCTTGCCCATTCTGTGATGCAAAGATGCTATGAACAAAGAGCCTGAGACATTGTAACGGAAGATATGATTAGGTATGCAGGTAAGGTACCAGCAGTGCCTTATGAAATTCAAACACAGTTTGGATAGCTAAAAAAAATCAAGCAGCATCTCTTCCTCTCTTTCCCACCTCACTAATTGCAGCACAGAGTGATGTTGGGATTGGGTCACATTACTAGAAGTGCATATACAACTCTCCTAGCTCATGCTGGCTTCATCTAGACTCCTACACTAAATCTGTCATGGCTATTCTCTGATTCTGAGGCCAGTTGGCACGCAGTGTTTTCCACTAATGCTATAAATTGTCTTAGTCTCTAAATCAACTTGGCCACATCCAAACTGTATTCAGGGAACGATTCCTGGCCTGTCTTAACTCCCAAACCACACCCAGTTTTGGGGATACTGCCGGCTGGCACAGATCAACATTACTACAGGATGCATTTTAATAGTATTAAGAATAATATTTCCTTATCTAGAAAATCATTGGTACCATTTGATTCAGTAATTTTACCAGCACTGCTACTGATTTCCAGAGCCAGTGTATATAAAACATCATTTCCATAGTGAATGTGCTGGTTTGAGCTAATTGGAATATTTTAATGGAGAAAATCATATTATAGGCTGTGAAAAGGAAACAATGGTGATGTCTACTTCACTCATAGGCTTGCTCAGATGTTTAAGAAAAAGTACTCAAAATGTAGATAAGTCAGTCTCTGGGGCACAGCGTCTCGGGCGGTCTAACTTCTGGCTTCTCCTCTCTGCCGATTAATCTCACTAAGCACTTTCCTTCTAACCCCCCTGGCCGATCCTCCAAATTCATCTTGCGCGTAAGGCAAACCCCGGGGTAAAGTATAGGGGTGGGGAGAAGGTGGAAGTGTGGTTGGAAGCCCCTCCTGGGGACTCTGATTTCTGGGAGAGGTGTTGTGTTTCTGTATTACCTTTAACTTGTATATTTCTGTAAATATTCCTGTATATAGTGTATATATTTGCTTGTATATTGTGCTAAGCTGTAAATAGAGCTTCATTCCTTAACTTCCAGCCAGCTGAGTTCTAGTCTGGATCATTTTACAAGTGTGGGGGGGCGGAGAACTCCCAAACCATCACAGTGAATTGATTGGATTAAAGTACTACTGGAAGTCTAGACATCAAACTTGTTGTTTTTTTATTGAGATAAATGCACTTCTTCCTTTGAGAGCTCAGATCTGTTTTGATGCGAATAAAGTGGACCACAAATTTACTTGCATGGAAATAAGATTTCAGTGTCAGTGTCTAGTTTTAATCTGTTCAATTTATTCCTATAGATGTAATCTGTGTGTTCAAATAGCAAAGTGCAGGTAATATTCCATAGATATCATTCAGAAAGAGCGATTCATCTTAGACAAGAAATACTTATTCTTGATTTACTTGAAATAAACTTTTTTGCAGTGCTGTGATGATCTACTGTTTATCTTGGATGTAGGCTCCTTATCAGGTGCTATAATGAAGACTGGCATTGTTAGCTAATAGTACATTAGGAGACAATGCAACTAGCAAACATAATGCTTCTAGTTCTGCTAGACTACCAGTTAACCAAGCAGAACAGAAGCATTTCCAGCATGTCTTTAGAATTAGAGCTAAACTCACTTGAGGTGCAGAACATCCATTTTGCCACGGAGATGAATGTAAGGGACACATTCTTCAAAATATGAAAAAAGGATGTAGTTTCTTCTTCAAAATATTTACAAACTAAAAGGAAGGAAAAGTAATGACAAAATAACCTACTGGGATAGATACAACCATAAGCCCAGGAAGCAGTATTTATTGAACTGTTAATGGACTTTCAGCATATAATAAATGGACAACCTTTTAAGGTGGTGCTATAACCATGTACAATGGCACATGCAAAGCCAAGGGCTAAAGGATAATGCAGGGACACCAGTGATTTTACCTAGCCAGGTGGGAGATGATGTAAAATTGTCAACACGACTTTTCGTTATGGTGGTCTTGAGCTGTCCAGAAAAGAGATATGCAAAACAAGAGTACTTTGATTCCAAAAGTGCTCTGCTGGATTATCCTCTGCAATTGTTAGTTGAAATCCACCCACATTTCAAGAAATCAATCAGCTCATGTCTCTCAAAAGTATAACTTAGGCTTCCTTAAAACACACTTGCATTTGCATAGATGAAGCGAAATCCTCTAAAATAATGGAACAAGGCAGTGTTTTGTAAGCAAGGTGTTCACAGAGATTTGCCAGAATGATTTAGAAAATGGTCCTGGAAGGGATATTTAGGGACTTGTGACAAACCTAAGCACATTGCAATTGTTCATATTTGTATTGGCTTTGGATGCAGCAGCTACTTAGAGCAGAGAAAGGGATGATGGAGAGATTTGCGTGGATGAAGCACTGTACACAACAATGAAGGTAGGAGATTTATGCACTGGAATACTAGATAAGCTTAAACTATAGACACCTGTGACATTTTTCCACAGACTTAGAAAGCTTTGAACATTCATGTTTTTTTCCCACTTAAATATTGCAAAAATAAGTAGAACAGACTGGAAGCAAACAGAGAATCATAGTTTCCAGGTTCGCAGGGACTGAAACATACCATCCTGTACTAAGGAAACTGTAATTCTCAATTAGGAAGACAGATACAGGTCCTTGTGTGAATGTATGTGGAACTGACCGTAAGCAAAATCAGAATCTGGCTGAAAATTGCCTGGGAACTTGGGTTTTAAGCTGTTTAACCACTCATTAAGCATTTCTTATTATTCTTAGTTCTCCAATATAATGAGCTATTCTTGCTAACGTACAGAGACATGTTACATGGAGTCTAAATCATATCAGCCTCTCCTTTTGTTACAAATCTGAAGTTTACCCAATATTCAGAGTCTGTATATTAAACCTGGACCAAGTTCTAAATAAACACAGGATTTCTTTGCTTAGGGGCAATGAGGATCTCAAATGGAATAGTCATAAGATTCAACAGGGAAAATTTATCTTCTGTTTAGACTCTGTTTCTACCTTATTTTGCACCAATTCCAGAGAATACTTCTTTGTTTGACATTTCTTATCAGCCAATATTCTGAAACATGATTAACAGTATTGTATTCACATGCATAAACACACACTATCATGATATTTGATGTGTTATCTAGTGTCACCAGCTGGAAACCTCATCAGCAACTGCCATCAAGGAGAATTTAGCGCATGTTTCAACTGAGTAATTTCACAGAATCACAGAATGTCACAGGCTGGAAGGGACTTTGAAAGGTCATCCAGTCCAACTCCCCTTGCAGGATCACCTATACCAACTCACACAGGAAGGTATCCAGGCAGACTTTGAATATTTCCAGAGAGAGAGACTGCACACTCTCCCTGGGCAGCCTGTTCCAGTGTTCTGTCACCCTCATAGTGAAAGAATTCCTCCTCATTTTTACATGAAATTTCCTATGCCTTACTAATAACTAACAACTGGGTGCTTGTTTTGTCTTCTTTCTACAAAAT
Organism: Ramphastos sulfuratus; assembly: GCA_013399055.1. Lineage (NCBI taxonomy): Eukaryota > Metazoa > Chordata > Aves > Piciformes > Ramphastidae > Ramphastos > Ramphastos sulfuratus. Next base: position 12,937 of record WBNM01020619.1, read on the forward strand.
GAAATAATTCATGTATGTAGGATGTTTAAAGACATCTGTTGTGATTTTTTGAGCAGATTTCCCTGACAATTTAACAGTATGGACTAGATTCTTCATACTGTTTCTAATAAATACATGTCAAAGTAGTCAACACCAATTATCTCCTTTCACAAATTGGGAGAGTGAGACAGAGAATGATTGAAGGATTTGTCCAGAACAACAGGGACCAATCTAGGAAGAGAATCCAGATCTTATTTTATCCAAGGACTGCTAATCACTAGTCAGTCAACCATACTGATGATCACTGAAAACATTTACCTTCAATAAAATTACAATGAATTTATTCATTAGAATTAACCAAGAAATGCCAAAATAATTTTCAAACATGAACACATTTTGCTTTGTTTTCAGGAACCTGATCAAACCTGGCTGAATTGACCACAATACTCTGCTGATTTCAAAGTGATTTTGATTCACCACCACCTATATTATGGATAGCTTTTAAGTTTAACTTTGTGTGCTCCTTACTTGCAAATTTACCAGGTGCAGTGATGTACACCAGGTTGTTCTGCAGCTTCAGATAAACTGTTGCTTGTCATCACACATCAGGGAAGCTCTCTGGGGTGTTCTTAGCTGATGATTAAGGAGTACTTTCATTTACAGCCTAGAACAACAGAGTCTTTAATATAACAGACAAGTTAATAAACATCAAGAGACCATGAGTGAGAGTGGTGTCTGGGCATATCTCACATAATGCCCTGTCATCAAGTGGCTTTAATACATACATTTTTACAAGGTCCTTAAAGAGAAAGACATTTTTGTATCATAAGTATCCTCTAATTATAAACTACCTTCTTCTACCTATAGTGTAAAAGGAGAGTGATAAATTTACCTGAAAAAAAATATCTCCTTATCAGTCTTAATCACTGAGTAAAGCCAATATGGGGAGAATGTGGACTTTCAGATATAGTTATGCACACACTGCTGAGCTACAACTAGGCATGAACATTGTAATCTGCGTCTGAGTCTTTGGTTAGGCAGGTGACAGCAGTTGCATGCAGATCAAACAGGGGGATATTCACCTTGGCAACAGAGAAGGAAGTGATGGTGCCTTTTGCTTTCTCATATTGGGATAGAATATGTTGTTGAGTGTGTCTGCTGGTACAAAGATACAGGTGCAGGTTCTTGCAGCATTAGTTAGATATTTTCATCCCATCAGCACTATATTTCCAGTCCTTCCTTTAGCAACTCAATAAATAATGAAAGTATTTTATTAACAATGGATTTTTTTTTAACTGACAGCTTCATTTCTAATAAAAAATAAATCTGTAATGTGAAAAAAATGGTTTTGATGCCTCATTTCCAATGAACTTTTCATGATGTGCATGCTGCCAAATAGTACGGTCCCCTGGGGATCAGCTGTCCCATCTGTGTCCCCTCCCAAATTTTTGTTCAAACCCCAGCACTGGTGGGGTAGAATGAGGAGCATAAAAGGTCATACACTGTGTAAGGACTGCTCAGCAACAATGAAAACATCTCTGTATTATCAGCACTTTCATCACAAATCCATAACACAGCTGCATCATAGCCACCAAGAAGAAAACCAACACAAGTAATCACTGAGATGTATTCCCTTGCATGTCACACTTGTTGAAGCAAATTTAAGGTCAAGACTGCCAATATGTTACAGAAAGAGTACAGAATGGTGACAAGTCTACAAGGGTTTCACTTGTTTTTAACTCACCCATGCCTTGAAAGAAAAGACATGTTAATGTAGTAAACAGCTTGCCTTTCTAAGATCTAACAGGCCAGATTATCAGATAGGGCCAATTAGTTTAGCTTCGCTGATATCACAGGAATTACACTGGCTGAAAAGAGGTTAGCCCTGAAACTTGGAAGTAGCTTGGTTTAACAGAGTTCTTCACAGAGCTTTCAGGAGGAATGAAGACACAGTACACATCTGTGATGGTTTGGGAATTCCTCGCCACCCCACACTTTGTAAAATCACCCAGACTAGACTCAGCAGGCTGGAAGTTAAGGAATGAAGCTATATTTACAGCTTAGCACAATATACAAGCAGATATATATACAATATACAGGAATATTTACAGAAATAAACAAGTTAAAGGTAATAGAGAAACACAACACCCCTCCCAGAAATCAGAGTCCCCAGGAGGGGCTCCCAACCACCCTTTTCCCCACCCCTCTACCTTACCCCAGGGTTTGCCTTGCGTGCAAGATGAGTTTGGAGGATCGGCCAGGGGGGTTAGAAGGAAGGCAGTTAGTTAGGCTATTTGTCAGAGAGGAGAAGGCAAGAAGCTAGAGAGCCCTAGAGTGTCTGTCTTATCTATGTTTATGTTCTTATTCTTAAACATCTCAGCAAGCCTATGAGTGAAGTCGACATCACCATCATCTTCTTTTCACAGCCTATTATATAATTTTCTCCATTGAAATATTCCAATTAGCCTCAAACCAGCACAATATCTGATGTCTGGATTCGCAGAGCTAATGAGATAGAGAAGATTGACTGCCAGGATACATTGGAGGAGAAAGTAACAGAACAATTGTGGTTTGAAGATGGAGATGGGAGACCAGTGTCTGGTTCAGGATATAATAACGCAGTAGCAAGCAGGCAAGCAGGAATATAACAGCAGAGCACAGATACAAGGGCAGAGCAGGTTGTGTCACCTGCTCATCTCCTTTTATCAATACAGCCTGAGACTAATGAGCCTTTGGACACAGAATCAGAATGGTAGTTAGCCAAGTCTGACCATATTAGGTGAAGCCATAGACTTGCTGTACTCTTTTTAGGGCAGACCACAGGCCCTACACAAGGCATACAGAAGCTGAGCGTGTGTACCTTGTTTACCACAGGATGCAAAACAAGTCTGGGCAGGCCAAAGTCCTCGGACTCAGTGGCTCCAGGTTCTTTGTCCTCTTTCCCGTGGTTGCTTCTCCCCAAAACAGGAGGGAGAGCAAAAAAACATGTTTGGGCAAACCAGGACATGTATAAGCCTATTTTGGCCTGCTTAGGCCTACCATGACACTGATTCAACTTAATAAACACAGTTCATTAGTCATTTCGAGTCGTTTTGACTTCATTTACTCCAAGGGAATTATTTGAACCTGCCACTCCCTACTGATCAGGGTTGTTAAGGGGAGGACTGGACCTTAACACCGTCGAATTCAGGGTCAATAAGAAAACAAAGCTACAAACTGGCAAACCACAATAGAAAGCAAATGAACAAGCAACTCTTAAACGAACAAATAAAAAAACAATAGAACCCAACCATAAACCACAAACGAACAACAAAAAAACAACCATAAACCAAAACAAACCACATAAAAAAAAAANTGTCTGGATTCGCAGAGCTAATGAGATAGAGAAGATTGACTGCCAGGATACATTGGAGGAGAAAGTAACAGAACAATTGTGGTTTGAAGATGGAGATGGGAGACCAGTGTCTGGTTCAGGATATAATAACGCAGTAGCAAGCAGGCAAGCAGGAATATAACAGCAGAGCACAGATACAAGGGCAGAGCAGGTTGTGTCACCTGCTCATCTCCTTTTATCAATACAGCCTGAGACTAATGAGCCTTTGGACACAGAATCAGAATGGTAGTTAGCCAAGTCTGACCATATTAGGTGAAGCCATAGACTTGCTGTACTCTTTTTAGGGCAGACCACAGGCCCTACACAAGGCATACAGAAGCTGAGCGTGTGTACCTTGTTTACCACAGGATGCAAAACAAGTCTGGGCAGGCCAAAGTCCTCGGACTCAGTGGCTCCAGGTTCTTTGTCCTCTTTCCCGTGGTTGCTTCTCCCCAAAACAGGAGGGAGAGCAAAAAAACATGTTTGGGCAAACCAGGACATGTATAAGCCTATTTTGGCCTGCTTAGGCCTACCATGACACTGATTCAACTTAATAAACACAGTTCATTAGTCATTTCGAGTCGTTTTGACTTCATTTACTCCAAGGGAATTATTTGAACCTGCCACTCCCTACTGATCAGGGTTGTTAAGGGGAGGACTGGACCTTAACACCGTCGAATTCAGGGTCAATAAGAAAACAAAGCTACAAACTGGCAAACCACAATAGAAAGCAAATGAACAAGCAACTCTTAAACGAACAAATAAAAAAACAATAGAACCCAACCATAAACCACAAACGAACAACAAAAAAACAACCATAAACCAAAACAAACCACATAAAAAAAAAAAGACCCCAAACCCAAACACCTAAAAAAAATCAACCTCAAAGCAAGCTGAATGTTTGCTCAGTCATAGTCCATGACTCTAATGTCTCTTGAGGCACAGCCCACTCTATTTCCTATTTATAAATATCCCAGAAGTAATTAATGGAGTCTAATCTGAGCTGAAATATCCAATTTTTGTAATCGTGTCTAAGAATGCAGGATGACAACAATTTCTTTTCATTTCATTGGGAATTTCTTTTACTTGCATTTTAGGGTATTTGCATGTGTGCGAGGAAATATATACAGGATCAGGATAAAAAGAGAAGAGGGATATCACTGATTGATGAGAACTTGTTTCCCTGTGGCTTTTGGAAAATGTCATGGTGTGTCATCCTCCATGTTATGACAAAATTATAATGCTCAGAAGAGTAGAGCAAGAACAAGGGAGATGTCAGGTTTTTGCTGCTGTGATTTCCCATGGAAATAATAGTTTCTGGCTACTATGAAAAGAAGTGACACAGCATGCAAAATTATAGGTTGTGAGTAACATACAATATGACACCTTTGCACTGAATAAAATTAACAGTGACTGAGTCAACACCCTTGATGTGCAATCTCTGAAGAGGAAGGATTCGAGCAATACCAGTGGTACCAAAGCCCAGGTGATACATACACAACTACGAGTCAGAAGTGTGACCATCCATGACGAGTTGGGAGTGATATAATAGTTTAGAGACATTGGTTAACATTTTTATTAGGTTGTTTGAGAAAGAGCCTTCAGCAACTGTAGGAGACAAAAAAATATTCATACTATCAGAAAGCCAATCTGCATGTACTCTGCTAAAAAAAAAAAAAAAAAGCTTCCTTCTTCATAAGTCAATGTCTGAGCATCACCTCAATAACATTTGTTTGTCAGAAGGCAGTATTTTTCCAATCTTGTTAAAAAACATAAAATCCCTTTTGTCTAGATGAACAGTGAATGTCCTTGGAGTGATTTCTTCAGATTTTGAGACCAAACATAGAATTACACTCGATATGAAGAAAAGGAAGTTAAATCTGCCAGCTGAAGCACTATGAGCCTGTGCCAAAAGAGGACTCTAAGATTGGCTGAATTGCATTTTTACACTGTAGTGGCAGAATAATGAAGAGTGTAAGCCAATCGGCACCCAGGAGAGAGTATGTCTAGAAAATGCTTCCTAAAGGAGCTGTGAAAATGCTAAAGGTTATTGCTCTGAAACAACAAAAACCTGCAGAACCGATGCAAAGCTTTTTGAGCTTTGGGATTCCTGCTGTCCTGCAAAGACCTAGCTCTGACAGGAATAATGCCTGTGTTTTTCAAAAGGGATTTCTGTGTTATTGAAAGCAATTATTAGCTGTGAATCAATGGGTGTTGCATACTCAAAGACCTTTGAGGATCTAGGATGTAGTCCAAATTTTTAAATAAAAAATAGTGATGTCAAAAATTTATTTTAAAACACTAGTACTGCGTTAATGGGCATATTTCCACTCTGTTTTCTAATTGTTTGCACTTGCATAGTTCACAGAAAAGAGGCAAGGTGAAAAATTAAAGCAACCTGATTTACAAATTGTACCCTAGACTAAACTATAGTGTTAGAATGACCAAACATTTTCCCAAATTTTTCTACAGATGAATGAGGTTGGAAATATGCTCCTCCTCCTCGCTCACAGAAAGGAGACAACCTCTGTCTCTCCTCTGTCCAGTTAAACAAGCAGAGGTACCTTTCCAGGTGTTCTGGCTCTCCTTGTATGTTACAGCCATTCTCTTGCTTCCTTTAAGAGAATGATCATAGTAATTGGATCACTGTGTCTTATTCAATCTTCATTCCATTTTTCACCTTGCATAAGACAGGAGGAAAAATATCTTAGAAGCATCTATTCAACTGAAGAAATGAACTGTACAGAAACTTCACAATAAAAGGGCAAAGCTGCAATTCTTTGAAAGTTAAGCTTTTTGGCAAAGCTTTCCCAGACAGAAAAAGTGAAAAGTGTGATCAGTTGTTTCATCATTTAATTTTGTTGCTTTTTATTAGAATTCCCAGATCAGAATAAAACAATTGTAATCCTTAAGATTTTCTACGGGGGAAAAAAAAAAATATTGTAATAGCTCCATTTCCCCGCCCCAGTCTTTTATTTTAATGCATATTGATTGATTTTACATTCCAGAAAAAGACAGTGAAGTCATATCATAAAATTCCTTGGAAAATTAAAAGAAATTTTACTGTTCATTTCTATTTATACATGTGTTAAATTTATTTTCTGAGAATATCTATATTGAACTGTACAGAAAAAATGGCAATAATATCCATCAAATTCAGTCTCTGTTCCATTCAATTTCTCCTGAAATCTAATAAGAATATAGAGCTATTAAAAGCAAAGGAAGATACACAGAAAGTTTAAAGAACATTTATTTTCACTTCTCACTGTTTGTGACCACTGATTGCCCTTAATGTCCTGCTGTCATCCTTAACTTTTTATTTCTCTGCATTCAATTCTACAATTGTCAGCTTTGCATCTCAACAGCTACTTAGAAATTACAGTGTGTGAACATTTGCACCAAATATTTCGACAGTTTTATAAATAAGGAAAATGTTTCTTTTCTTTTTTTTTTTTTAAACTGTATTTTATTTGACACCAAGTATAGCAGATGTAATTAAAAGGAGGTATTGAACATGAGCTGTCTCTTCACTCAAGTGAAAACGTTGGCTGAAATTTCACAAAAATGTCATCTGTATGACCTACAACTAATATGAAGATAAAAAGGAAAAAGAGCTGTGTAAGTTCAGACTACATAGTTCTGCAAGCATTTAAGCTGTGGTGTGTGCACAATCAGATTAGAAACTGAACCAGAGTCCTACATTGATAGTGTCAATTCAGAAGGGATACCTACAGCCCATCTACTGCAGTTTAGCAGCATTTTGTCCATCTATCCGTCAAAATGAAGAGATGCTGCTGCCAACACTGTCATTCAGCCTTTCTGTAAATTAAGGGTGGTTTGCCAAGCTCAAAATATGACAGCACCTGTTCAATATCTTCTTTTAATTATGGAGAATCAGCCCTGTAATTCTTGTTCCTCTGAAGAGTGCCATAATAAAAAAGCAAGTTGCAGAATTCGTTATATGAAAAGCAGGAAACCATGTTGTCTCCAAGTGAAACTAGGTGACATGAAATCCAAAAAATTAGGAATCGCTAGGGTGAAAGTGAATCACAGTCTACATCTGATCTAACTATGTGGGCTACCATTACAAATGGAGAAGATCTAGTAAACAGAAGCAAAATCATGCTTCCCATTCTTGTGAAAGAATGAGGGAAAAAGTACAGCTTTGAGCAAGCTTTTGTCAAAGATGTCCCCACTCCTTGCAGGGAAGTTGGAGTAGATAGCCTTTAAATGTCCAACCCAAACTATTTTATGATTCTATCGTATTTTGGATGTTGACTACTTCTACCAAGAGGAACCAAATTTTTAAAGCAGGGAACACCTCAGATGCTCATTAGGATCTTGACTTAAACTGTAGAAGGGAGGAACTCGACCTTAACACAGATGCTGTTTGCTGTTCATGCACGGAAATGTTACAAACCATGAATATATAGATGAAATTGAGTTTAATTCTGCAGAGGCAAAACAGATAAATTGAAAATGTTCTTTATTAAAATGAAAACAATATTAAATTCCTACTTTTCTGATGTATTTGAGGCAATATTTACTTTTGTTAGTTCCTATTTATTCTATTGCACTTGACGTGTATATCAATTCTTCAATATGTTTACTCTCAACAGTGAAATAACATTTAAAAGTAGCTGCAAGTTTAAAAGAAAGAAAAAAACACACAACAAAAACGTAGACATGTCACCCTCTTTTTGTACTATTTTGAGTCAAGATCTTTTCTCTACACTCTATTTTCCATTCTAAAATGTTGACCTGTGGTATTCATCAAGCTCTTTCCTATAGCACTTGTAAGTACTGTTTTGCAAAATAGCATCCAATTGATAATATCAGATGCCAATCATAGTTATCCTTTAAATATATTTTCCAAGGGGAATATTTTGAGAAAATATATCTGAAAATGACTAATTGACTTTTACACAACAACTAAGTATTAGGCGAGTTTAAATTGAAATTATTATCTGGGTTTACTGCCCTTGTCATTTTTATCCCCCTTTAAGAGTAAATTTTATTTATGAGGTAGAATTAATTCAACGAGGGATCAATTTGGTGCACACTAGTTCCCCACAGTCATTTTATTCAATTAACACTTCGGTTCAAAGTTATACATGTGTGCGTATAAATTAGTAGCTTTTCCCCTGCATTGTACAATGTGCTACAAACTGGAGGACTGAGATTTTAAGGGCAAAACTGCTAAGTACTTTTGAGTGAACAACACGACACACTGGAAACTCAACTTTTAGAGTACCTAGAATCTTTGTAGGACTGATTTAGTTATAATGTATAATACGAAGTCTGCATGTTGAATTTTTCTATAGTGAAAAGGTAGTCTGGGCTAGCAAACAAAATTAATTGCATTATATTTGTAATTTATGAATGGAATATTTCAAACACAGAATGTAGTCTCACATACCCTTTCCACTTCCTCTCAAAATAACGTAGACATCTGCTCACTTATTGTTTTAGCTACTGACTCTTTGACAGAACCATTGTGTAGCTCGTGTTAACTTCCCACAACTACTTCCCTCATGTACCTGGGGCTGATTTGATTTACTTATATTCTTTAAAGATATGATGATCACAAAAGATTACCTCTGGATGAATAACTCTCGTCTCAGGGTTTTAAATTCTCTGAGATGGTTATTTAAATAAACACAAGTGTAACAGCTCATCCTCCAGAAAGTGAATAAGAACAAAAGTAAGCTTACTCATCTGGGCTTAATAAACACTTTTCCTCTTTTCTACGTCATATATTATTTTAAAGACAGCTCCAGGTATTTCTGCATTACAGATGGGAAGGAAATAACTTCAAAATCTGAAAGCTTTTTCTTCCAAATTAGGTGAAAAGTCACATCTTTTAAAGTCTGCCATATAAAAATATTGCAAAAACAGGAGCAAAGCCCATGAACACCACCCCACCCCCTAAAACAAAAGGGTAACAGATTCAAATATAAAGGACATAGAATTAAAGTTATAGTCTCTTCCCTGCTTAACACAAGGCCAGAGAAAACAGAGATTTGACAGACTATATAAATGAAGTCATTCATTTGAGATGAAAGATTACTTTGGAAAATGTTCAAATCACTGTTCAGCAGTATGCAGAGTGAGGAAATGTATCGAAGTCTCTTACATGCTAATGAAGCAGCCTTGCTACTCTAGTGTATCCATGCACCTTCTTGCTCAATTTCATTTATAAATAAGCAACTTTATCCTAATGGAGTGTCCTATTCACAAACAAAAACAAACCCCAACAATCAATAAGCAAGCAAACAAGCAGAAAACACAAAAAGCAAACCCCAAACTGTTCTTGGCTTTAGCTAAGAACCATTACAAAGTGCACAGGACCCTCCATTGAGCTGTCCGTGGCTCAGTCTGTTGGTATGACTGATTCATAGAATCATAGAATCATAGAATGGTAAGGTTGGAAGGAGACCTCAAGGATCATCTAGTTCCAACCCTCTNCTACCCAGGTGCAGGACCTTACACTTGGCCTTGTTAAGGCCAAGACCTTGGCCTAATTCAGACCTTGTCTGACCCAATTACATCAATATCTAAGTAAACTTCACAGCATTATTTCTTTTTAATGGTAATCTTCATTCTGTCACAATATCTTCTTGATCAACTGAAAACATTCTCATTATTCCTGATGTTTTGCTCTTTCACAGTAGTTTAAAATGAAGAAAATTACGTTTTATTGTCATCTACTACTGCATTGCACCTTTATAAATGTATATGTATAAATGCAATTTTCTTTTTATGTTTTATTTTACTGTGATTTCAGGGATGTAATTTTGCCTGATTGTCTGTTATTCCAGATTTTTCAAATTTTCCTGATACTCAAGTGAGTCTTTAAGTTTGCTACATAGTATTTTCAATACAATTAGTCTGAATTAAAGGTGTTATTTGAAAATTTATTGCTGAAGTACGTGAAATTACTATGTGGTTATTCTGAATGGAATGAACACAGCTTTAGCTAAATTTATTTTTTTCACTTTCAAAGTAACTAAAAACTAAAATACATTTATCACATTAGGGTGTAGTTTCACAAGGGATTTCAACAAGGATAACTGCTTAGAAGATGGATGCTTGCTATTTTTGTTGCTGTCTGGGCCCGCAGGATTCAAAAAAGGGAAAACGGGCTTAGAAAGGACAGCAGTATTTCAGGAAAGGAGAAGAATGCCTGAAGAAGTCTGATCAGTTACTAACATATTTCATACACTTTTGATAACATTTATCTTCATATAAATTGATTCTCCAGAATTTAATTTATGGTGTGTATTTAGTAGCATTATATCAATAGACACAGCTATGCCATCTCTTCTGTTAAAAGACACCACACTCCCATGGAAGTGGGAAGATCTAGGGGAATAAAAATTTTGCTCTAGAGCTGCTAACCAGTGTCAGTCTGAACAGAAGTCAAATGCCAACCTGGCTTGCCACCCACGACTACCATCAAGTACATCTTTACTACACAAGTGGCCAAGTACATCTTCATTACACATGAATGCCTTGGTGACTGCTCTGAAAGTCAAAATGAACTGAAGTAGCTAAGGTGTTTAAAACAATTTCTAGTGGTGGTACACAAATTTATTATTTACTTTATTTATCTTACCTTTGTGTGAACCACTTAGGTTGCTCCTAAGTGATTTAGTCTAGTTTTGAAGGCTTATATTTGTTCATGTTTATCAGCAGAGTTTCTTGATTATTCTAATGGTTATGAAACAATTTGCTAAATTATCTTGATTTTATTATGATAAAGTAGGTGAGTAGTTTCTTTGGTGCCATTTGAGTGTTTTGGTTTTTTTTTTTCCAGCTGCCCCTAACAGAATGTAAAATTGAAGATACAAACATTTTGGGTTTTTGAAGTTCTGCTTCAAAGTTTGATATTGCATGAAACACGGTCTGTGATGCAGATCATTTGCAGAAGGCACGGTTCTTCTTGTTAGTATGAGTTTAGCAGAAATGCCTGCCTGATTCTTGCATGTCTCCATTTTCTTTTGAATATCATGACTTTCTTATAACAGGGATTTGTGAAACTGAGCTTCATCTGACACTGATCATTGTGCTGCAAATTTGAGGAGAGATTACCAACCCTAAAAGCTAAACATAGAACCTGGGTCAAGATCTGCATCTCATGTGAACTGAAATCTCTATTATATATTATATATTATCAAGGTAACAGGACATTCCATGAAAAACTGTTATTTGCATTCACAGAAAGAGTGCTCCCTCCCTGGAGGTGTTCAAGGCCAGGTTGGATGAGGCCTTGAGTAACCTGCGCTAGTGGGAGATGTCCCTGCCTATGGCAGGGGGTTGGAACTAGATGATCCTTGAGGTCTCCTTCCAATCTTACCATTCTATGATTCTATAACTGCTGAGTATTTGGAACATTATTTAAATAAATCCTGTTACACTTTATAAATTTTTTTTTACTTTTCTATATGTGCTATATCTTTTCCTTCCTTTCAAAATTCTTTTCCCAATTTATCTCAATTAAAAAGGGATGAAGTAAAGTGAATAATGGAGAATGAGACAATGAGAACACACACCATGAAGTTCATCAGAATCCAGTAAAAAGGACATATAGAATATGAAGAATGGATCAGAGTAGAATTTATAGATTAAAAGATTGCATCAAAGCAACTGATTAATACTCTTTTTTTCTGTAATTCTGGACCATTAAAGTGGAAAATTTACCATAATAAGTTGCTGAATATTGTGCAGCAAGCCAGAAGCTAGGGAGACTGTTGAGAAGAAAAAAACTATGTATCATAAAAGGTATTTTTCATTTTTCCCCCCCAGAAAATACCAAATCCTGATATCTCGCAGAGATGCAAAAGGGTAGACAGATTAATCACTGTCACCTTCTGAAAAGCATGTCAAGACACATCCAAAAGCAGCACACCCCAAAAGAAGAACTCAGGAAGCACGAAGAGTGACTCAAAACATAATGGTACTTGCCTTATGTCTCATTGTAAGCAATTTGTGGTGGACTCTCTGGTTACAGCTGTTTTAGCTTCTGAATGATTGGCACAAAAATGCCTGTGCATATGGATGCTGTAGGTATGACTGTGAGGTGTTTTATCTCTTTGCTTCTCACCATCCAAATATTTCTTTAACTAATAAATAAATAAATAAAACAAAAAATAAAAGCGAAAACAAAACCCACAAAAAAAACATTAAAAAAATACTTTTCCCCCAAGTGAAGTCTGTTTCACCTGTGATTGTGATTGATGAATGATCTTTCCGTCTTTATCTCAACCTATGAACTTTTCCATCCTGTTTTTCCCTTCCTCCTATTAAGAAAGGGGGAAAAGAATATCTGGGGAAGGGAGGGAATGGCTTGGGAAGGGGACCAAGGATAACCCAGCAAACAATCTCACTGTGTGGAGGAGACAAAACACACCAGTGAAAACTCCCACTGCTGAGACAGAAAAAGGTGATACTACTTTAGCCACTTCATCATTGCCCTATAATTTCTAAATCATCAGAAGTTTCTAGGGCATCTGCACCCCTAGGCTACACTGTGACAGTACTGATACGGGAAATTTGATTTAGTGTCTCCTAGTTATACTGTTTTCCCCTTTCCTTCTGTGACCCAATGCACCTATTGGTTGTTTCTTCTGTGAAAGCACTTGCATAAGTGTGATCCCTGTGGTCACGAAAGCCTTGGGTGATCCATAAAATAAGTACAGTAGAAAAATATACAGCTTTCTCTGAACTGCTTCTCTAAGACATCAAATAAACCCCATTACTGTCGTGAAGGAGGAGATGAAAATGAAAGTTACTTAGGGGCCTGAAGAGAAAGGCAGTGAGACCACCCTGTGGCAGAGATAGACCAAGCTGTGAGATCACTTTCAGTGTGACACAAAACTGCACTTAACTGTTCACACAGAAAACATCCAAACTGATAAATAAAACAGAATAAAGTACATTCTCTGGCATTGAGATTGTTTAGCACAGCAGCTTCCACATTCACACTATAAAACAAGTCATTTTACTCAAAATAGTGAGACTCTTGTCCTAAGCACCTCGCTGCAGTAGTCCATGATCTTAACTAACTCCTGACAGACCTCAGGCATTATTTGGAAAAGTGTTCTTGACCCAAGCCATTGACCTGGCTATTTTTAATTTATTAGTATGGGCACGGTCATATCTGTTCACCACAATGAAGTTTTAGTGTTTCCTTCAGGACAGACTTTTTGATTAACAATCAGTGAGTGCAGAATTCAATTTCAGATCAAAATACCTCTTGCAGAAGCATATAAACATAGGCAGCTGCCTAGACATCAGTATGTAAAGACATGTGAAATGTCCCATGTCTTTGAGCATTAGGGAGCTAGGAGGGTATGCCACAGGACCTGTGCTGTTCTGCGGTGGCATGAGTTGAGGAAAAATATGGCAGAGCAAATTGGGCTACGACAGCTTTATGTGTTTAAGATGTAATTCAAGCCCTAAGTTTCCACTAATTAATTGTTAATAAATTTAATCAGACTTCAAATTCAGTTTTCTCTATAAAAAACTCTATCTGCAAGTCATATGTGAAGCTTTCTGACAACTTTAGACATCTCACATGGTGCTAAAGTGCAGAACTTGTGTCCTTCTGGAAAGCAGAATCCACACATGCTATGTGGGTGGTGGAACGCAAGAATAGGTTGTCCAGAGGGGTGGTGGCGGCCCCATCTCTGAAGATGTTCAAGGTCAGGCCTGATGGGGCTCTGAGCAACCTGATCTAGTTGGGAATGTCCCTTCTTGGTGCAGGGGGCTTGGACTAGATGACCTTTTAAAGTGTCTTCCAACCCAGTGCATTCTATGATTGTGCATTCTCTAAAATATTGTGTGTTCTCTAAAGAATCTTAAGTTACAGTAGACACCTCCAGCTGAGCATGTCAATAGTCTCTAAGATATGAAAACAAGTGCCAGAGTTTATGATGTAAACTGGGGCAGCAAGCTATCAACAATTATTTTAAATAAATTTGATTAGAATTTTCCTCTGACATTAAGTTAGAGTGAAATAGAATGGTCTCTGTCCTATTAAACTCTCTTGCACTCCAAATCGGAGCAGCCACATCCCAACTGCTTATTGGAACAATCTTAAGCTTGTACTAAGGCTTAAAATGTATAGGGTAGACCAGATTAAAAATCACACCAAAGTTAATCACCATTTCACTGCAGGTGGAATGAAGCTTCAGAATCTATGAATGTCCCTTCAAGCTATTCGATTAACTAGAATAGACATAGTGAAGGGGTATTGTCGTGGGTTTAAAGAGCCGACAGAGTGAAGCTCTCAAACGAATTGGAGAAAAAAACAGAATTGTATTTGGAGAGAGTGTTACAGATAGAAGTTACAAAGCAGATACAGAATCCATAAGCAAATCCCCTGAATTTTCCCCAACCCAAAACTATATCTATCATCCCCAGTGCTCCAATTCTCCCCCCACCATGCCTCCGCCATCCAAGAGGCNTAATTAAAGACAAGTACGTGACTTGCCGTACCTGAAAGAGACTGTTTTCCTCATCCCATCTCAGTGAGTGCATCTCAGGTAGCACAACTGGCCTAAGACTGGAATTTCTTTGACTGCTAAGAAGATGGAAATAAAAAAGGATTTCAGGAAATTCTCCTCAGCACTCAGCTGCAACTCTGAGAACATTAATAAAGTTGGAAGTTGAGCCTAAGCACACAGTTTCAGGAATTAGGATCCCATGTCTCTTGAAGCATTTTTTCCAAACCTCTTTCTTCTTTTTGACAGTAGCATGGATTATTTCCTATTTTGGTCATCATTCTAACAAAAGTGTTGTAGTAAAAATGTGCTGCTTTTTCTTGCCTCAAAAAGCTCCTGCTCAGACATGAGCCCTATTTAATCTCAGATCAGAGCACTAATGCACAGATTTTTCTCCCCTCAAGCAGAGGTTGCAAACCATTTTGTTTAATAGATGCCTATCAGGAAAGCCTGCAATTCTTCATGTGTGAATGAAGCTATTAAACCCCAAACCTCATTACACAAATAATGTCCATTTTGATATTTCAAAGTTCTTTCAGCAAGGTGCTCACAAGAGTGTTGTAAATGATCCGTAAACAGTGGAACACTACAGGGACAAATTGTAGATTGCGCTATTTATTTTCACAAAAGTTTACTGCCAAAGGAGAAGGCAATCACCAGGGTCACTTGAGGGCCTGATCCTATAAAATCTCCTCTCTTGTGTCTTCCTTGCTCATGCTGTGACACTGTGTAAATCAGGAAGAGTAGTCCTGTGAGTAAAGTATTAGGTAAATAAACTGTCTGAGGTATTTTATTTTTACTATGTAATCACACAAGCCAGGCACTTCTTTTATATGTTTGTAGGTAATTTGCTTATATTTCTAAATTGCTTATATTTCTAAATTGTTTATTACTTCTGGTGGTTATGACATCACTATAATCATGAGGAACTATAATCAAGAATGAAAAGAGGAAGTAGACAAAAAAATTAATGAAGCAAGAATTTCACAGGATATTTGAAGAGGATTTGTCTTTGCCAATGATGGGGGCAAAAAAGGAGGGGAAAAAAAGTGTAGGTTTTAAGTGTACTACTTGAAAATGTGGATTTCTTCAGTATTCCTGACTTCCAGGAAAATGGAAAGGCTGAGGAAAAAAGCCTGTTCTCACTCCAGCCTGAATTTCAGTGATGTTTTTTAAATTCTTTTACTATGTATCATAATGAATTTAAATCCTGCACATCATCATTTCCTGAATCTAAACTATGAAGCTAAAATGCAACAGCTGGGGATTACAACCTTTAAAATCACACTACTTGACACCAGCTGAGGTGACCAGACTGATGATGAAGAATTCAAAAGGCCTGTGGTTTCATGACGTTTTTGTCGTATTGTTTTTGAGGTCAGTAAGGGAGTGATTCTGAAGACAATGATCTGAAACAGTCTCACATTAATCATAGAATCACAAAATAGTGTGGTTTAGAAAGGACCTTCAGAAATCCTCTAGTCCAACCACTCTATCAGAGCAGGTCACAAGGAACAGCATTCAGATGGGTTTTGAATGACTCCCGAGTTGGAGCCTCCACCAGCTCTCTGGGCAACCTACTCCAGTGCTCTGTGACCCTAAAAGTAAAGACATTCCTCCTCGTGTTTAAGTGAAAGTACCTATGATCAAGTTTGTGCCCACTACATCTTTTCCTGTCACTGGACACCACTGAAAAAGACTAACACCATTCTCCTGACAGCCACCCTTTATACATTTGAAAGCATTGATAAGATCCCCCCTCAGTCTTCACTACGCTAAAAAGAAGAGAAATAATCTACGTCAGTGATCTGCTATCTGTTCTTTAAGTTTATTGCAATATCTGTGGTGGGTTTCATCTTGGCTGGGTGTCAGACGCCCATCTAGCCACTCTTTCTCTACTCATTCACAATAGGACAGCAGGAGAAAATAAGATGAAAAATCAGGGTTGTACCTACTTTTCTCACTCTCTCTCTCTCTCTCGCAGCTGCTACACAGTGTTTTTTTACATCATAGAATCATAGAATGCTTTGGATTGGAAGGGACCTTTGTAGATCATCTGCTCCAGCCCCCCAAGAGTGAACAGGGACATACTTAAGACAGGGGCACTACTGGCTTTGCTGATGAAATAGACTTTGACCAGTGGTGGATCCATTTTGCAGCTGATTGGAATCAGCTCTGTCAAACATGAGAGCAACCCCTGATCTCTTCCTCGCAGAAGCCCTACCTGCTACCAAAAGATTGCCATATAAACCAAAACTATCCTTATAACCCATTACTCTGTATTAGATTTTATCACAACCTGGCCTGCATTTTGAGAACAACTACTCTGCATCAGGGCCTACAAAAAGAGAGATGACATCCTGCTCTTCTGTCAGCTCAAAAGACTTACAATGTGCCTTCATATTAGGTTTATTGCCTAGTATGTTATATTTATTGTGGCACAATTGGGAACTGGATACAAGTATAAAGAAAGCAGTTGAGGCCATGTAGTAGGTTTCCAGTGATTCTCAGGTTACTTAGATGTGCATTTCTTATTAGGAATGTGAACAACATAAAGCACCTGAGGTATAATTGTCTCATCCTTAAGTTTTGCGTGCTAAGAATTATATCAAATCCAAATTCAACAGAGAAAGATTCCCTCAGGACTCTGACCAATATTTACTCTGGCTTTCATGTTCTTACTCACAGATTGTTTAGGACTTGTGATATAAGACTTTCTTTTTGCTATGTGCAAATCAAAAACATGATCCAGAAACAAATCTGCAAGTTCAAAATCATTGGGAGAGCAAGCCAGAGGCATAAGCTCTTCCAGACATTGCATTAGCAGTGCCCCCTATAATCAGTTCTCCACATTGTTTAGTGAAGGTTGGTTAGATACCAAGCCAAAAATAATTTTATACTATTGAGTCTTAAAAGTGGAATTTGATCTGATGACAGTTACAAGTCTTTGACAGATGTTCAGACTTCCAGAAGCTCTGATTTTTGCATATCTGTGTATCCAACTTTGAAACTAGACTGAATTAACCGTATACCATCCAGAGATCCCTTCCAGCCAAAATTATTCTATGTCTCTATGACACTGTTCATGTAATCCCTGATAAACTGTTAAAAATTGCTTTTTAACTAAAACAATAGCTATGGGAACACAAATAGAGCTATCTGCCAGGAAAAGGGACAGCTAATTTATCTGTTGCTGAACACTATTTTCAGATGTAATCACAATGTTTCCTGCCTAGAATTATTGGCATTGAGCTTGTAAATGTATCCCCTAAGGGAGGAAAAACACTGTAAATAACTTGCCTTTAAAGAGGGAGGTTTATTGGATTTTTACACCAGACAACATAAGCTCTGGTTAAATACTGAGTGATATTTATGTCCCTGTACATCCAGCCATAGCTCAGCTTCTTTTTTGTTGTTTTTAAAATTTTTTTTCTTTTATTTTATTTATTTCAACCTTAATAAATATAACAATCATTGGTGTTTGCTTCCTCAGTTCAGTTTTCAAAATACAGACACATTAAAGGACGGTGAATATTGCAGCTGTAAAAAATAGTCTCTTCCAATTTCTTTTACTATTTCATGAATTAAGCAGAAAAAAGGGGTAGAAAGGGAAGAAAGGAGAGATGAAAACAGAAATTAAATTATTCTTCCGGTATACATATCCAGTAAGACTGTACGGCCTAAAGGGAATGCAAGCATGTTTTTTTCAATGTGCTCTGATGAACTCTAAGTTGTTACCAGCTTATCAGGCAGTGCAATTTACACAAGCCTCAAGGGATATTGAGTATGGATCAGTACAAGTGTCAAGGGGGTGAAAATTTAGCTTAAATCTTCCATACTGTGTGGCACAAGGTGCTGAAATATTTTTGCTAAGGGCTTGCCAGACATGATGTGCTACTTCAGATCCTTGGATCAGTCCATCTCAGACCTCTCCATATGAAATAATTACTTAGCAATACTTTCAGCTTGTTTATGCCATGGGCATAGACACTATAATGCAAGTTACCTTATTGGAAGTGATGCTGGCCTGATTTTCTAAAGGTGTCTGCATATGTGTAGTAAACCCCTCAAAAATTATGCAGCCCTATTCCAAGAGTGGAAAATTCCCCCTGGAGAAGCCAGAACAAAATGTGGTTTTTGTTTGAAAGTGACCTGACCTCAGATTTTCATATGACCCCTCTGTCTGTAAATAGCTACATGCTATTTCTCTTAGGTTATGTATCAAGTACCACATCCTTCTCTACCACATTGCAGAGAAAATAAATTAGAGGAAAGTTCTCTTTTTTTGCCTTTATGAGATGAAAATAAGAGCAGCCATTTGGTGATCTGCTCAGTCCTATCAGACTAGGTTAGGCACGGTTTTGGAACATTTATAATACTGAATTCTTCAGGAGGTATCCTTTCGGACAGGATTCATCTAAATGTGGGTGATAATGTGAGTTTCAGCAAGCGACTTTTGGTTCTCTTTACTGTAAGGGAAGATTTAGTAATGTAGACAATGGAATTTAGGGTGTTATTCATCTCATCCTATATAGATGCCTACGTTTATTCAAAAGAATCACATCCTAAGCTCCACTAACTGAACTGATCAGATGTCTACTGATAATAATGTGAGCACAGATAATCAGTTCAAACGTAAAATCCTGCACTGGAAGCCAGGTGAGATTGCTGTGTCCTACCCCTCATTTTGCAGTCTGCTGAGACTGAGGTGTATACTCCACCCTCAGATACTCCATCCTGTTAAAACTTAGGTGTTTCTCAGAGGAGTCTCTGTCTTACTGAAATTCTAGCAGCCTAGTGCTGCAATGAATGTCACCTGCCTTCAGGTTTTAGCAGTAGATGAATGGGGAGCTGCTAGTAGCAGAAACTTGCAGCTTAACCACCAAAATGTCATCATTATCTTTTTTTGGAGGTTTAAGCCTTTTTTTTCTTCTTTTCCCCAGTTGATCCAAAATACCCTGCTTATACATCAAATAGAGGGATGCTGATTCCCCCACCAATGATCTAGTCTTCCTAATGTAAAAAACGACCACTACCTGTGTAGGAGCAAAGGTTCATTTAATCTAGTATCCAATCTCCTGTAAAAACTCCAGTATGTGAATAGTGAATGTAATAACTGTACAGAAATATATGATACTTCCGTAACTTCTCTTTCAGACTGGTAGATGACAAAACTTCTGTTTATTCTTTTATACTTGCTGTTTAATTGTCTTTCTCTACTTTGTCTGATTTAAATCCATCTTAATTAATACAACTCGTGAGAAGAATTATAATGACCTATATAATTCTTAGTGGATGAAAGGTTTTGTAATAGCTATTGTTGTTATTGTTTACAGATTATTTTACTGGTGTATATTTCATCACATCTGATGATGAGAGAGAGTCTCATTCAGAATAAAATCCTTTACATATTCATATGATGAATCTACTTTCTTTCCAAACAAAAGATTATTTAGTCTCCAAATTAACTCTTTTGTCTAGAATACTATACAGGAAGCAGAGATCAGTTGTAATTACTGATTTTGTTTTCTTGACTTGAGTTCAATTTAAACCATGGAATTAATACTTTGATAATAAAAGTTTTACTTTCACTGAATCAAAAGGAAAGCATAAAGACCAGGATACTGCACATATATGAAAACAATGCTGGTAACCTGGGATCTATTTTACAAACAGTGTGGATTTCATACACTAATTATAATGTTCCATCACTCTGACAGAACAGTGCAAAGAGACTTTATGTAAGTGAAATATAAACCTCTGTTAATTATCTACATACATGTAGGTAGAAATATATTCCCTAACTTTTAAAAGTAGAGTGTCAATTAAGAAAACAAGATCAGATATATTTCTTTCACAATACTGGCTTGTTTTAACTGCTTCACAGATTTCCTTTGACAAGGTGCAGCTCCTTGAGCTTTTCTTTCTCGACTGATATATACATATTTTAACAAAAGTTTTTGTCTCCTCTGCCTTTCCACAGCTCATAGTGAAATGTAACGCTTGGACAGTTATATTGAAGACACAAACACTTCAACTTTTTTTTTTTTTAACCTAATTTTAAGATGTGATAAGCAAGCCCTTTTGTGGTGTCTGTTTGCTTTCTCTAGCAACGCTAGGATACGTGTGTGTTCTGTACTCTTCCATTTTCAAGAATGACATAAGGATGCCAGTAAAAATGGTTTGTGTGTCTGGTACTCTGCTATTTCCCTTCTTCTGTTTTGGAGATAAACAGATGGAAATTAGGTAATTCTGTAACTCTCTAAGTCATAAACAAGTTGGTGTAAATATCACTGCCTCAAATATTGTGCTGAGCTTGCTCTGTTTGAACTTCTGCCTCACTATAGCTTTTCTTAAGATGGGGGAGCATATGCCACGTATATTTGGTTGTTTATTATCTCCATCCTAATCAATATACAAATTCACATCTGTTTAGGTGATTTTCAAAATTTCACTCATCTTCAGACTAGAAGTGACTGCCACCTTGGAAAGTGCACTCTCCAATTCACAATAAAGCCTACCTTTTTCCTTCTATCTTTACTTTGATGAGCGAGCTAATAGGAAATATCATTATCTGTAACACCTGGTTATTGCCTATGAAAAATACTAGGATAGTTCACATTTCCAAATTGTGGTTTCTGACTCATTAAAGTATTAGGAAAGCACTCTGCTTCATTTGCATGCTGGACATATTTTGCTTTCAACTCCAAGAGGTGTACATATAAACCTAGATTTTTAGAGATATTCAGATATCTCATAAAAACAGCAAAAGAAAAAAAAAAAAGGAAAAAAAAAGAAGAATACATAGACAAATACTTTGAAGAAGCTTGTGAAGAAATCTGTCAGAACCTATTTTAGTTTGTCAGTTGGAAATGTTAACAATCTGCTGCTTACCCTTTGACAGAAATGACCTCTAATGGCCTGAAGAACTCATCCCCTCTCATTGCACATTGAACAAGACAAAAATATTAGGAAGATCCACAGTACACCTAGTACCTTCTTGTCAAATCCCACTGTAGCCTGGAGAGGCAGTTTTCAATAGCTTTTAGGAGGTCCTGGTCTTCTATTCAGCACATAATCCTGGGATCCCACCGGATCCTTTCATTGCCCGCCTCCTGTTGCTGGCATTGGGCATGTTTGTAATCTAGGTTATTAGCACTCCTTTTCCAACCTTGCATTCATGTTTAACTTAGATTAGCTTTCAAATATGCTCCAAATGATAGCCCAGTATGTAGTTGTAGTAGCAGATTTTGGGAAGATATCAAGCACATAGAAAGGGTAAAATAAAGCAGAGAGGGGAATAAGAAATTGAGTCATTTTTTTGTTACTAGAATTATTTTATAAAAAAGCAAATAATACAGTTTTATTTGCAATCCATTCTTTCAATCTGAATAAAATCATAGTACACACCTAAAGGAACAACAAGAGACAGAATTTAGACCAAAGCAAAATGTCAGTATATGCTGTAAACAGACTTAATTTCTATGTGATCATTTCAGTATGTTTTGTGTTAATGGAGTTTCCTCTTTGGTTAAGCAAGGGAAAACAAAATTTGTTCTATTTAAGCCAATGAAAAATAACAAATTTCATTTGAAATAATCACAACTACTAGACTCAGAGAGTGTGAAGTGAACAGGCTGGGAATATTGATCATTTGGAATGGAAAGGAAATTGAATGTAATAGGGTATCAACAGGAAACAAACAAACAAACAAACAAACAGAAGTTACTCTTGCTTTACTCTTTAAATAGAGACAAACAACTAGCTGTGATGCCAGAAATAAAACTTACTAGTCACAGAGATAAGACAGTGATATGTTTGTATCAACCAGACTGAAATAATGTAAGCTGTTAAAAAATTCAACATGAGAAAACCACTATGGCAATAAACATTTGATTACTTAATTAACAGAAAAGCTTATAATTATTTTTCTTTAAGAAAACATTGGAAAAAATAAAAATACTAAATGTCGTGGGTTTTTTAAAAATTGCATTTCAGTGTAGATAGTATTTCTAAAGCAAAAGGTTATTTAAATAATTGCTTATATATTTTTTTTTAAATTCCATTGTTAATAGAATTCATTATTTACAATGCATGAAGTGAGGAATAACTGCACCACAGTAATGGGAAAAAGACATCAACATTTATGAAAGAACGATTTTGTTAGAAAAGAAGATCTTTTCCAAAAAATAGTATTTTAAATGAATAATAGTAGCAGTGATTTTCCCTTTGCCGCCATGTTTTCTGAGGCAGAAATGATGCTTTAGTAATTGCATAATTAGGTGAAAGCTGAAAGCTATATCAAGTATTTAGTCTTTTCCAAAAATACTGTTAGAGTTCTTTGAAGACCATGGCCTGAAAAGATCTATGCTGACGAAAACCAAAGAAAAATCCTTCATCCCCCCTTCCTCCCACCAAAACCTATAAAATTGCCTGTTTGGATACAGTAGGAAATATGATGAACGGTGAAAACCAGACCCATTTAAAATTAGGTGAAGCAGAAAGGTTTTTAGAGTATTCCTATTATTAATGAAATTGGTTTCTCATGGCTCAGTCAGCTGCAGTGATTTTTCTTGTAATATTATGAGTCTTCATTTGTACTGGATGGCATTAAGGGAAGCAATAACAAACTGCATGCAGGGCTCCTGAGATGTGTGTCACACTATGAATGAGAAGACCATTGGACGGAAAGAGCTCTACTATAGCCTGTACACCTGTGTCATGTTTGAGGTATAGGAGGTTCTATGTGAACCTGAGGAAGAATTTTTTTCACTGAGGGTGACAGAGCACTGGAATCAGCTGCCCAGGGAGGTTGTGGAGTCTCCCTCTCTGGAGATATTCAAGAGCCATATGGATGCATTCCAGTGTGATCTGCTCTAGGTGTTCCTGCTCCGGCAGAGGAGCTGGACCAGATGATCTTTTGAGGTCCCTTCCAGCCCCTGAAGTTATATGATTCTATGATTCTATGTAAAGACACTTTCCAACCTGCATATACGAAGAAAAAAGGACATTTAATTTATTTTTGTTTTAATCCTGCAAGCAAACCTTCCTGCTCTGAGTTGATTCTACTGGCAGACTACATGAAAATTTATATGCAACTTTCAGCTAAGATGATCTGTGCTAGGACACTGTTGCTTGAGTGACGTCAGAGTTCTCTTACTAACACTTTCACATCATTTCTCATTCCCTCAAATACATATAAAAGAACAGTTAAGATGAGGTTCCTGTTTCTGTCTGTAGTCTATTCTGCATCAGCGTAGGGTAGTGGGATAAGTGTGTTTACCAGCCAAATGATCATTGTGTAGTTACAGAGAAAATGTGCACAAAATTATTTCAAAAACATGATCTCACTATGGTAGATGATGTAAAATTAAACAGAAAGATGCATCTGAATTGTTTCTACTTATTTCCACTTTCAAATGAATTTATAATCACATTTTATCACTGCAAATAAATGGTCCAATCTAAACAGAGTCAGCAGTGATAAGGCAAAATCTGGGATTGCTCCAAGTCATACATACATATGAAATTAATACTTACCCCTGTGTATTTCTTACTAACGTTTTACACAAAAATAGCTGTGCCTTAGTTCTAGTGAAAAAAATAAGGGTAACTTGAACTTTTTACTCTTCCATTCTTTAAATTTCAAAACCCATAATTTCCTCTTTAAGCAGACATTTTCATGTGTTTTTTTATTATTATTTTTATTATATCTATGAGGAATAAATAGCTTCTCAGCTACATTTAGCTTACTACAATATTCTGAGCAAAATATGACTCTGAATAGGAGCTAGATTAACAGAAGTTTGCAGTGCTTTTAATTTCTCGGTTAAAAATACAATGGTTCTCAAATTTATGCATAACATCTTTGTTCTATGTCTCTCAATGTTGTGTGAAACGGGGCAAAATATTATTTCGTTCTTTCCTTTCTTGAATAGTATGCCACATACTCTGTAAGCTGTTCCTTTTGTATAGACAATGGCATTCGGTAAATATTCATTGACTTTATGGGGGGGGTGTGTTTTGATAGCTGCAGGGTACTGGTTAAGAGCATAATTATCCATGTTCATCAATGTCATAGAAGAAAATAGATTTGAGAGTTTGGATTTTTCACTTATAGAGCACTGAAGACTGGAAGCACAAGGAAATTATTGAGTAGTATGGAAAAGGATGATAAAAACCCAAAAAACCCCAAACAAACAAAAATCAAAAAAAACAGCAGAAAAGAAGCTGCATTGTTAAATTCAGAAGTGAGTTTGATTAAGAAATGGATAATTGACATTCCCAAAAATATTTATTATTAGGAGGGAATTTTTACAAGGATCAAGACCAAGACTAATGGTGTTACTCATTTTGATTAGAAAATGAGAATAAAAAATAAGATTGCTATTGATTTTACATGCTTAGACAGATTTGTGAGACAACATTAAGAACTACATCAAGAACATACAAAGAAAAAAAAGCTGTGAAGATCAACGGCAACTTTGGATGCAGTGAACATGAGATGGTGTAGTTCAGGATCCTGAAGGAAGGGAGCAAGGTGAAGAGCAAACTGACAATCAAGGTTTTCAGGAGCGCTGACTTTGGCCTCCTCAAAGATCTGCTTAGAAGTGTCCTGTGGGATTAAGGTCTAGATATTTGATACTTGTATTGGATTCAGGTCCAAGTGTTAATTCTCAAAATTCAGGAGCATTTCAGTCTAACACTAATTTAGTTCATGATCAGTAGTTGTTGGTGTGAGCTAACATTTTCATAGTGTTTCGGTGTGACTTATCTGTTCCTATTATTTTAGCTACAGCAAAACACCATTAAAATAAATGGTCATTAATTATAGCTAGCGACTCCCTACCAAATGTTGCTAGTATTATGCATTCACAGCATTGTTCTGGACTTCAGGAGATAGTGCTTGTACCATAATAGAGGATATACAATGGGCAGCCTGAATTCAACATCAATCACTGTTCTAGGAAATCTCAGCTGTGCTGCTGAATACATACATAGATCATTATTCACATATCCAGAGCCCTTGTAAGACTGTAGTAAGGTCATGAAAAAATCAGGTTTTTTGATCCAAGTTACAATAAATCTCTTTTTCAATACATATATGACAACTTTTAAAAACAGAAGGAAATGAATAATGGAGGCTTTCAGACAAATGGGAGTTCCATTCCCATGCTGTTTTGGTTTTGTTTGGTTGTTTTTGTTTGGTTGTTTTTGTCTGGTTGTTTTTGTCTGTTTGGTTGGTGGTTGTTGTTGTGTTGTTTTGGGTTTTTTTACTTCCCTTGGTTTGGTTTCCCAATAGAGTGAAAATGAACTAAATATCAGTACATTTCCCCAAATATGATGAATGGAACAGGTAAAGGAGAGGTGCTAGAGACAGAAAGAAAGAAATTGCACATACTTTAACATGCATTTAAAAAGCATTGTTCAGCATTCCTAAGACACTTAGAAATTTGAATCTTGTACTAAGTCATCTGCAAGATTTATCCACACTTGAAACAGGTAGGATGTGAACAATCACAGACTACAAGATTTAACCTCAAGGTACAGAATGACCAGAACCTATTAGGTCAGTTAATATGTATAGAGTTCAATTATATTAGAAGTTATGCCCTGGAAAGTCAGGCTTACACTTTTTTTGCATATGATACTAAAGCTTCAGCCTCTATAAATGACTTTAGCACGTAATTTGCCATATTCTGCTGATATCCTCATAGCCTTAATTTACCAGAACTTAACTTGATAGCCAACCTTACACATGGATTAATTTCATCCAACATTAGCATTTTAAGGAGCTGTCTTTGTTGGTTATTTTAGACCTTGCTTATAGCAAATGGAAAAAGAAGTAAGCTTTGAAAGTAATATTGATCTCAGATCTCTCTAGAGTCAGAATTCACTCTCAGATGACACTTGAGACAATCTGAAACAGTCAGATTCATAATTTTAACACTTCAGTTAATATCTAAATGTAGAAGGAATTTGCTCTTAATTTTCACTTACTCCTATGTGCAAGGCTGCCAAGATTTTCACACTATTCCACGGTTAATGAAAAGCTCAAAATCCTCTTAAGGTAAATCTCTCAAAGTTTTTAGCTCCTTTCCCAAGCTAAGAAAAGAACATCTTTCAAACGAGTGTAATTTTATCTCTCTGCTAATGTGCTAGTTTGAGGTTGGATGGTACCTTTAAGGACCACAGAGTTACAGATCTCTGGAAATCAGAGTGTCTAGGAAGTGTAATCATTGTATTCCATACCCATAATCCAGGATCTGTGTCTGTGAAGTCAGTATCTTCCCTTCTCCCTCATCTCTCTTCTCCTGGAAAGGATGCCCAGGTTCTTATCTCCTGTGGAGGTGAGAGAACTGGTTGTTGACCTTGGCAATTCTGCCAGCTAGGCTTGAAGTGGCTGGGGGTTGCCTAGATGAATTTTTGTGCTGTGTCACAAATGCTTTTGGTATGGGGGTAGAGATCTTACTTCAGAACTGACATGTCAAAAAACTTAAGCTTACTGATAATGGCACAGAGAATTTTCTAACTGCTATACTTCAGACATCAGAGATTTCTACAGAAATCACAAAAGAAAAGAACNAAATCTTCTTCCAGCATCACAGTGGTCAATAAAAATAAATGTGGCTTTATTCAAAATGCACCAGATTTGAATTACAATGGGGTTACGTGCTAGATTTGGGCTAAATGTGTTATGTTGTCACTCAGTATGTCAAATCTGGCAAACATAGCAATGCCTGGCCTGCAGCTCTGGTGTTTGGTTTTTTTTTTTTGCAATCTGTATCATTGGCCTGAAGCCTGATGCCTGAAGCTGTAACAATTTTTTTTTTNAGCTCCTTTCCCAAGCTAAGAAAAGAACATCTTTCAAACGAGTGTAATTTTATCTCTCTGCTAATGTGCTAGTTTGAGGTTGGATGGTACCTTTAAGGACCACAGAGTTACAGATCTCTGGAAATCAGAGTGTCTAGGAAGTGTAATCATTGTATTCCATACCCATAATCCAGGATCTGTGTCTGTGAAGTCAGTATCTTCCCTTCTCCCTCATCTCTCTTCTCCTGGAAAGGATGCCCAGGTTCTTATCTCCTGTGGAGGTGAGAGAACTGGTTGTTGACCTTGGCAATTCTGCCAGCTAGGCTTGAAGTGGCTGGGGGTTGCCTAGATGAATTTTTGTGCTGTGTCACAAATGCTTTTGGTATGGGGGTAGAGATCTTACTTCAGAACTGACATGTCAAAAAACTTAAGCTTACTGATAATGGCACAGAGAATTTTCTAACTGCTATACTTCAGACATCAGAGATTTCTACAGAAATCACAAAAGAAAAGAACAATTACCTAGCTGGTTTTCAAGTGGGAAACATTTTATGTCTATTTTAGCACTTGAGACATTTCATGCCGTAGAATCATAGAATTATAGAATGGTAAGGTTGGAAGGGACCTCAAGGATCATCTAGTTCCAACCCCCTGCCATAGGCAGGGACACCTCCCACTAGCACAGGTCACTCCAGGCCTCGTCNCTTTTTGTCTTCTTGGATGTGAATGAGCCAAGCACCACAATATTTTATTATTTGTCAGAAAGCATTTGTGTGTATGTATGGGCATACACAAACACATAGCATAATCTATGCTGATTTCTTTTTGCTTTTTCAAGATAAAAAGTCAGTATTTCCAACTCTTCTGTATGCACATGTACATAAGTATGTCATATAGTTTTCTAGATACAGAAGCACATGTTTGTACACTGATAAAGCCAGAATGCATGCGGATGATGTGCTACACAATATTGCAGGTAATTGTTATGCTTTACTTGATGAAATACTAATATTGGATTTTGTTTCATGAAAGCTAAAATATTTCATAGATGGAACTTTTAGAATTTGTTTCAAAACAGCCTGGAGGACTTTTTTTCCTGGGAAATTTCAGAGAATGGAGAGGAAGATAAATGGGGAAGAACTGTCTAATGAAAGTAAACTGCAAGTTTCCAGAGTATCTGGAAAGTTCAAAGTAAATTCAAAGTAACCTGGAATTAAAAACCTTACTCTGAAATGGACTGTGATTCCCAAAGAAATTTCAAATGTCTTTAGATGTTTGTGGTTAAGCAACTTAGTGTCATATTTAATATGTGGAGGAAAAAAGAAACAAAACAAAAACAAAAACAAACAAAAAAAAAAAACCAAAACAAAAACCCAAACCCAAAAGAGAATAAATAAATTAAAATAATTTTTAAAAAAAGTCATATATGAGAAACATGCTAAAATCAGAGTTTGGAAAAGAACTGGAAATTTTGAATGTTATACCTCTGCTCATAGATGCTTACTTTTGCTGTTACAGTGGAAAGATTCTTCAGTTTGTTTGTTGTTCACATTACTCATGAATGAAATGGTTCTACAGCAACACAGGACTCATTATTTATAAGAAAATAAAAGTACCAAGAGTATGAGTGTTGGTGGCTGGCAGGATGTACTTCTTTCTGAAAGGTACTTGCTTTTTTGACAGGCAGTAAACTGATTAATCACCTCTTCAGTCCAAGCAGGACTAATAATAATACAGCTTTCCCTCCTCCCTTGTCTCTTTGGATTATCAATCTCCATGAAATGCTAAGTAAAAGAAGACCTTGATTTTGGAGAGAAACTGTGACATTGCTAGATTACAAATAATTTATATCAGCTCACTCTTCTGCCTTCACTTGGCTTCCTCCCACAGCCATAGATAATTAGAAAGTAATTAAGACATCAAAAGCAATGCAGTACTAAATTACACTAAATTAAGCTACTGGATAACTGGTAGAGAGTCTCAATTGCTGTAGGAGTTAGAGACAGGAAAAAATGGGATCAAAAGTTATTATTTTGGTAAAATATCTCCAGTGCATTTCACGTAAAGCAATTCTAAAAGAATTTTAAAATATGCCTAGAATAAAGGAACTAAACACTACCCAATTTATCAGTTGTACAGGCATTACCAGAGAAAGTTTCCCTGAGAGGCTTGTTTGCCCTGTCAGCTTTTCCCTCATCATCTACTTTAACATTTTCTCTTGTTTTTTTTTTTTTTGTTTTTGTTTTAAGTTCCCTGATCTTGTTCTGTCCAATACTGTGCTTTACATGAGAGGGAAGAAAAAAGAGAAAAAAAAAGAAAAGGAGGGAGAGATATGGAGTGCAATTGAGAGGTTAAAATCAGCTCAGGCATTTGGAAACAGGGGAGTAAACACACTCTCAGATCAGGACAGAGAAAGTTATGTCAAAACTGTGTTAACATTTCTATCAAAATCCCAAAGTCTTTGCTTTAACAACTTCTTCTCCTATCTATGAAAGTCTCTGCTTGGCTCTTCTCCAGAGTTTTGTTCCAAGCTCATATAACTATATGATCTCTAACACCCCAGTGATGTTGTCCTGCTCAGTCTTGGGTTCTGTGGCTATTCCAGATGAAGATTTTTTTTATATGAAGGTAACACATGCAGCCATATGCCAGAAACCCTCTTTCTCTTCTTGCCACTTCACACTGCTCAGAGACCTAATGAAAAGTCTGTAATTCTCCATGGCATAAGGGAGCTCTCAGCTGGTGTCAAGCAGCACAACCAGCTCTCCCACCAGCTGCTTTTTTGCACACTGCTGGGGGAAAGAAGGAAATTACATGAAGTGGAACCTGTAGTCTGTCAGTGTACAAAGACTTGATAGCACCACGGGATCTGGGGGATGTGTGAATGCAGATCACAAAGGTGCGGGAGCAGAGCAGGAGGACATTCCCAGCCTGGCTTTAAGCTCATTAACATTGGCACTGTCGATCTGACAATGCAGTGTAGTTAGCTGCTCAGATGCTTCCCGGAGGTTCCAGCATGGCTGTACAACATGTGTAAACTCTCATCTCTCTACACACCACTGCTGTTAGTACTTGAGGTTGCTAATTTCTAGATAGTTCAGATATGACTTCTTAGTGAGACCTGTTGGTTTCTAAGACGTGCCACTACACTCACCCATCACCTATGGATTACCTGATATTCTGTTAGACCTATAGTCCTATGATCCAACCATATGCTGCATGTCCTTGTGTGTGAGAATGCTTATGCATAAAAAACCTGACAAGAGAACAGGAAAAACTGTGGGAAGGGAGGAAGCTAAAACTTAGACAGCATTTCAATTTTTCTCTTGGAGAGATCGATTTTAGGCAATCCAAAACAAAGCATGGGAATAAGTTTGCCTTTCAATTTAAGTTGGCCTCTTCTATTTATTCTTATTTTAATAAGGAATTAAGTGTTCACATATCTGAATCTTCAGTATACTTTGTCCACTTGAGTAGAAAATAGTCTTCTCTGAAACACATGTATATACATAAATAAATATATATATACATGTGTATACATACATATATATATGTATGTGTGTTTTGTCACAGCTGTTATGAGCTTAAAAAGGTTTAAAAGGTCACAGCATTATCCCAATGTGTAAGACTTTTTAGAGTCTAGATTGTTTTCTTGATGATCAAAGTTAACTGAAAAAACTTTCAATTAGTCTGTACCAAATGGAAATATGATTCTCTATAGAAAATGGGGAAAGGTTATTATTTTTCAAGTCACTAGTGGTAGATGTCTTGATTGTGTGCTATGTTGCTCTTGTGCTTAGTGCTGATGGAGAAGGAAAGAGAATGAAAAAAACTGCACAAACAAACAAAAAAAACTGTTCTTGAAATCTTGTATTCCAAACATAATAATATATGCACTGCAGAAATTCATCCTGCACTCTGTTCAGCAGAGATCAAAGGTTACATTTGGATAATAAGTCCTGGATAGGGAAAATCCACTATTTTTCCTAGTTCAGAAGTCTAACCTTCATGATAGTCATGACAAGCAAAGCCCTGCAAAATTCTTCAGGGAGGTAAAAGAACTTCAAAAGTACATCCACGGAAGCCACTTTATTTATCATGTTCTCATCATTAAGCATGGCTTTGAGCTCAACTGAAGTAATGCAGCCACATCTCCTAGAGCTAGTCAAAACCATGAAGAGAAAGGCTAAGTAAAGGAAAATTTCTGAAGGTGGCTATTCTCCAATAGGCTCAGAAAATGTCTGAGCAGAAAGTAGTCAAAGACTAAGAAAATACTTCAGGAAAGTGTGTCTGCCCTGCTCTTTCTTTTCTTGGGGTTTCCTTATGCTCAGTTAGGAACAGGAGCTTGGTCAAGATGGACTCTTGATTTGAAACAGCACTTTAACATTTTAACATTTTTAAGGGATAATTTATGACAAATTCAGTAAGCCGCTCTTAAGCTGTTGAACAGAAAACCTTAGAGCTGTTATGAAAAAGTGATAAACAACTCAAAGCAAATAACCAACCAACCAACCAAACAAAACCCACCAAAAAAAAAAAAAAAACCCACAAAAAAAAACCCCAAACACTTTACCATTGCTGTCGTTGATTTCTTAACAATCACTCTCTTGGGATAGTAGGGTTTTTTTGTTCCCCCCTAACTCTTCAAGTTGGCAATGACAGTCCATACAATGACATATGTAAGAGCAACATACTCTTTATTTGAAAATGTTTCTGTTAAGAGACAAAGCTTCTGAAAGGAGACCAAAAGCTTTATTTGTCTTGGGCATTGGAAAGAAGATGCAGCTTTCTCATACTCAATGATTTACTATGAAATAAATGGGTCCTATTATCTATAAAACCTTCAGAAGATCATAATTAAAGGAGACAGGCTTGAAAGAGGATTTCACATTTCTTTCTATAGCTAGTGCTGTCAAATGAAGATGCCACAGTATTTTCCTATAGAACCAAAGCTGCTCCCAGACATATAATACTCAGTGATTTAAAAGCCCACACCCACAGCTTTCCCTCTCACATCATAAATTGATTGATGATGACAAGTGAGTAAGATTAGCACCTCACGGGAACAACCTTCAGCTGAAATAAATGATGGTACTATTTATCCTTCTTTAGTTCTTTCACCTTCTCACAGGAGAATACATGAAGCCCCCCTGAAATCCAGCTAGACAAAAATACTAATCCAAGTTTCAAGTGGGAAGCTGTCAGACCCTAAAAGACTTTTCTTCTTGCACTTTGAATCTACCTTATTTGTTCCAAAAGTCAAAGAAGTATCTTGCATTTTATTTCATTTTGTTTTGTTTTGAGAGGATTTCCAGCAGCACCCAACCCACCCACCTCCAACCATCATACAAAAAGCAAGCAATTTTTTTTTTTTTTTTTTTAGCTTTCTAACAAAATTGGTATCACATTTTCCACAAATGCTAACTTTATTTTATGAGACCACAAATTTATTACATCTGTGAGGCAGGGCTGCTTTTTGTTCCCACTTTTGCCCCCTGTTAATAATCTGGAGACTTGCAAATCCATTAGAAAAAAAAAAAAAAAGAAAAAAAAAAGATTTGAACAACTGTAATGCTATCATAATATCACAATTACAGTCAATCATTAAAGTATCATTATTTCTGTCTTGGGTTTAATTTGCTTTGGTGACTGAGAGAAGTGTCCTTTCTTCATCCTTGCCCTTGAAATGTGATAGATAGCACCAGAGAAACATTGGCATGCAGTAGCTGATAGTCCTGTTCTGCTTTTAGGTATGCATCTTGTGTATGATTCTATTCCCATCTTTTGAAAGGACTTGTTCTCCTGCAATCTAAGCAAAGTCACTGTCATTTCTTAAAATATGTTCTCTGGTTTTTTCCCAAGAACTGACAGAGGCATGTAATCCTCTGCTGATTTATGTTAGCCTTATTCAAAAAAATCCTTTTGTATACTTCTTGAATAATTGTGTACACAATTACTAAGCTTCTGGCTTTTACAACCTTTACAAGAGATTGATTTTTGACCACTCTTGCTTCAGCTGGGTTTAGCATCAGCCATGATGTAAACAGCCTGTGACCTGACAGAATATTAATTTATTCACCAGACTACTCCCTTGGGCTGAATAATTCTTTCAGCCTTAAGAACAAAACAAGTCTCTGATGTTTTGTTTAGTAAATCACTTAGCAGGAGGTCACAATGAATGTGTGTCCAGGTTAAAAGATATTTATTAAGTAAGTATAGAAAAGCCCTCTTGTACACATTCTTAATTTAGGTGAAGAACACTTGCCATCAGGAGTCACTGCTTGCATAATGGGAGTCTTCCACACAAAGCAATTTCCCTTCTTTAAACGCAGGGATTTGCTAAGACTAGTAGGCTTTTAGGTCATTACATTCTTGACAGATGGATTTGCATAGCTCTGTGTAAACTCATGTCAGAGAGAGGATTCATTCTCAGCTAACTTCGCAAAGTGGAGAGTGCCATTTTTGTTTATAGAAGGTGTAGATCTGAATGCTATTATGTCTATAAAAGTTATCTTTTAAGATATTCTTTTCCAATGTGATATGCTTTAAGAGTACTCCGCACAGAAGTTCAATTAACAAGTTTCTTGTGTTCAACCACCAGATGCCCTTATCAGTGGTACTTAAGTGTTCATCATTTATCCTGGCAGAAAGGAAAGTATTTTCAAGTACAAGGCCATGAATCATGGCACAAAGGATCTGTAGAGCTGTGAACATATGAAACTAAGTCTTCCTACTCCTGATCTAGCACCTTAAATATGGTAACATAAATTAATACTGAAAATCTTTAATGAAGTCTGCCTTTGGTGAGAATTTTTTTGAATTCTTTCTACATCTGGGTTTGTTGGTTGGTTGGGTTTTTGGGTTTTTTTTCTTCTATTTCTAGCTTCTTTCTTTTCTCTTTTTATTATTTTCTTGCACATTTGCTTTTCAATTTTCTGTCAAAATCCAAGAAAGAGAGCTCAGACGTGTGTGTCTTCTCACAAACTGTGGAATAATAAGTAGTCTCATCTGTCAAGGTTTGGAGATTAGCAATTATAACAACAACATAACTCAGACAGCATTAATAGAAGTGTTAATTAGATTAGTTTGGTAGTAAAATACCGATAAAAAATGTTGTCAATATTCCTTGAGCAAATTATGTAAATTCAAACCCACAAGTTAGCAGGTTAGAATTAAACAGCATTAAAAAAATAAATAAATCAACAAACATAACAAAAAAAAAATTGCTTCAAAACACCTTCCAAACAAAAATAACCATAAGACCTCACCATTGCAAAGTGTGATTACATTCTAGATAATGACTGTTAATATCTTTTTTGAAACGGTAAGCCCAAGGGAAGACCTCTCCTTTTTATTTTCTCTCTCATACCTGGGCTCGGGTAAGGTATAGCAGAACAGCTTGTCACAAAGTAAGTCATTTTGCCCCCAGATATGATGGATTTTGTTCCAGTTCTTGTCAGAAAATGATAAAACTCAGAAAAACATAACCAAGTGTGTCAGTTGCCCTGTTCAGCTGCTTCCTCAGTGAATTGTAACAACAACACAGCGGCTGCCTGCACGTTGTTTCTTCCCTTATATCTCCACTGACACCTTCAGGGCTTCACCTCTGCAGCTGTTAACATAAAGAAGCAAGGGATGACCTCAGAAAACAATGTAAAGAGGCAGCAGAAGCAACACTCTGCAGTCCTCAGGGTGTTCACTAGACAGGCAGCTGGTATAAGCCCATGTTTTGCCTGTCTTTTCCTTCCCAAACAGCTCCCTTCTCTTTTGTTGTGGGTATTTTTTTGTTTTGGTTTGGTTTGTTTTTTCTTCCTTTTTTTCTAACAAAGCTCTCTTTTTGCTAAGACCTTGATCCTTGAACATCCACATTTGCTCAATATTCAAGTACTCCTAGTTCCTGATAACTTACACTAGGAACATTTTCTCATGTTTACTTTTGAAACGAGGCATCTTTACCTCAATATTGCATTATTTTGTCCGTTTACCTTCCTTATTTATGTTAGAATTGTAAAAATTTGTTTGTTTTTGGTTTTGTTTTTTTGGTTTTTTTTTTCATTTTTCTCCAACACACGTGTACTGGACAGGTTTGGGGTGTTTTGGTTTTGTTTTGTTGGTTTTTTTTTTTAATGTTCATTTTTTTCCCCATGACCTGCTTCTCTGATACAATGTGGAATCCTGAGATCTATTCCTTTGTTATTCCTTCGTTACCTCTCCCTGTGGTTGCGATTTATATGACAACATTATACAACCATATCTTTCAACACAGCTTCCCTGATCAGGTTGTAGTTTGTGTAGAGTATGAGAAAGAAGAGGACTTCATGGTTTGATTTACAGGTCAATCCTGAGTCTTCCTGAAGAAATATGTTTATCACTCAGATTTTTCTGACTTTTCTACATGAGCTTTAGTTCACTGTAAATCAATCTGTACACTTCAGGAGTGAAGTATTAGTATCAGGAGTAAAGTAATATTGAACGCACATACATAAAGAGTGCTGCAGAATTTTTTTTTTTTTTCAATTTTTATGTAATTTTGCATTTTTCCCAGGAAAATATACATTAGAAAATTAAAATATGCATTGGAAAAGCAAATAAGCCAAAGAATCAGAATCTGCATTTATATTTGCATCCAGCTTGGTTTGGTAATCATCTCTCTAGCAAAATTTAAAAGAGTTGATGCTTGGTGGTGGTAGGTTTTGATTCTTTGTGTGTGTGTGGGATGTCTATGAATTGGAGTGCAGGAAGCATGCCTCAGTCTTTTCTTTTTTTCTTTTTTTTTTTTTTTTCTTTTAGGGGGAAAAGAAAAACAAAACAAAACACCAAACCTGAACATATACTGGTTTTTGACCCTACACCTCTCATTTCTACTGTAACACTGACTGAATTAATCAGTTTCTGGAAAGTCGTCTTCTGTTGCTCCTCAATTCTTATAAATTTAACTACAGAAACAGAATGGAACTGCCAGAGCCTACCAATAGAAATATTTTAGTTCTAGGAGAATGCCCCAGAGAAGCAGCAGCATGATTATCTTTGCTTCTGTAAGATTCCTCATACCAAGAGCTCTCCAGCTGATCACATCCCAGAATAACCTTTCTTATGGAACAGTCATTTTGTTCCTGTGCTTCAACTCTCCCTGCACAAGCAACTCATCACTGTGACTCCTGACTAGCTTTTTATTTGCTGTGAATATGAATGAAATGTGTTGAAGTGGGTCAGCAGACTGTGCAGAAAATAAAAGGTGCAAGCTCAGAGGATGGTATTTAGACAGACTGATTTCCAGTTGTGACATGTGATTACTCTTGGCTGAAGATCAGCCTTCAGAGGAACTTAATAGCACATAATATCAATTGCTTATGTATATTTAGGCAATGGAAATTCTGGGACTCATCCCTTAGAGTAGGATGGGGATTGCAGATCTTTAAACCAAAGGGCTCCTTTTCAGATGTTGCTATTTTAGAGAATTTCACGCTAAGTACTTGTAAGCTTTTCAAAAAGAATCTGCTATATATTACCTGCCTTCAGCAGCATCAGTCAGTACCAAAGAACCAGATAGTCATAAAGGAAGAGATCTCACCTGAAAGATCATAAAATAGTCTAGCTTATCTAGGCAGTGCCAGTCACCGTCATACATAATTTTTCATAACATCTGTATTCGAAGACACCATTGCTAACGTAAGGAAATGTAAATATTTTCATGAATGATATAGATTGCTTTTATCAGCTAATTGAAGGTATCTGTGAAAGAATTTAGGCATGTAGAAAACCTAGAATATTAAAAAAAAAAAAAAAAGACTTGGCAGTAAACACTACACTGGGCAATAACTGCCTTGAACAACATTTTAAATTAATTTTTCATATTTTCACATTTTTCAAAGTAGTTATTAATCTATTCCTTCACTTTACAGTAACTGATGAAGTATTATCCTCTGTTGCTCATCTCACAGAACGACTTCTCCTTAGACACTGTATATGGAAAAACAGATTAATTTCTAACCGAATATGCAGGTATTTTGTATCACACCTTTTTCAGACCTTCATGAACATAACTGTATTTCCCACTGAATAATGTCAGTGTTTCATTAATATTGCTGCTCAAATACTTTAAGCAAAGCTTCTACCAACAGAAAATTCACAGAGATAGCACAAAACCTTTTTTAACTTCAGCGAATTCTTCAGTTGTATTTTCTTCTGCATCTTTCAGACTCTTGATGACAAGAGGAGATTCAGAGAGAGAAAATAAAAAGTTGTGGACCTTTGTCAGAAGGTCATGACTTGTGTATTGCTCTAGAAATAAGCCAAAGCTTTGTGTATGGCTAGGTGTAAAAAAATTACATGCTCCTTTTCAGACAAGATGAACTGAAAGGACTTATCAAATGATCATTTCTATGCCATCAGAGATGTTTCGATCACCACACTGGCTACCTAGAATTGCTTCCCAACAAATTGTTGGAAACCGCTTAAATTAACTGAACATTT
Organism: Ramphastos sulfuratus; assembly: GCA_013399055.1. Classification (NCBI taxonomy): domain Eukaryota; kingdom Metazoa; phylum Chordata; class Aves; order Piciformes; family Ramphastidae; genus Ramphastos; species Ramphastos sulfuratus. The sequence goes on from WBNM01020619.1 coordinate 51,082, forward strand.
AGTGTAGCCACATTTTCAGTTAGAAGTGAACCAGTAAAACTAGGACTAGTGTAATATCAGTTCATTAATTAGTACACCTACAAACTGCAGCAAAAGTCCCTAATTGTAAATTATAAGCATAAGGAGAATCAAGTTGTTTTTTTTTTTAGAACTCTGTAATGAGTGCCATGGTCATTGTTCTGACTTTTTATCTATATGAATCAAACTCACTTTTGTGTTCTCTGATAGATTGTTGTTCGACACTAGACAAACACACCCTTCACATTAACCTATGTAGCCTCAATCTGATGGCTCTGTATTCCTCAAAAAACCAAACAAAAAAACCCCAAACAAACAAACAAACAACCCCAAACAAGCAAACATACAAACAAAACAAAACGCAGAAAAAAAAAATCTCACCCCATAATAAAACAGCAAACCTAAGGCAAAGCAATATGAAATGTAATGAGAGCAGGTGTAGAACAAACACACTGATTTTTCTCTACTCCTTTGTTCCTGAATATCTTGCCAACTATCTCATGAGGCTATGGGCAATGTAATGAAATATTACAGGCTGTTTTCCCAGCTAGTAACAATCAGTAAGGCGTCATAGATAAACCTGCACTTACACTAAATGCTGTCAAGAACTTTCCATGCTCTCTAAACAGAATGATAACCTGCTTAGCAGTACAGTATGATTAAATTTTATGAAACTGCCTAGTTATTTAGCCTAAAATTGAGGAAAGTGTCTGGCTAGAAAAAAAGCCTGCACATAAATCACATTAATCCTAATTAGACAGATTAGTCTGTCTCCTGTGAGACAGACCAAAGACAGCATAAATAACCACCAAGATTGCATTGTTGCTTCAAAAGAGGAGCCTCTGAGGCTATGGGCTTCCCAGGGAGGTGGTGGAGTCTCCATACCTGGAGGTGTTCAAGAAAAAAATATATGAAGCATTTAGTGCCATGATCTAGTTGATTGGATAGGGCTGAGTGATAGGTTGGACTGGATGATCTTGGAAGTTTCTTCCAACCTGGTTGATTCTATGATTCTGTGATTCTATTGGGACAACATAGAGATGCTCCTGTTAGACACCCAACTCCACAAGCCCCAGTGAAAGCTCCTCACGTCTGCCAAGTAGATTGCTGAGCCTAGCAGCGGACAGTCATGCAGCAGAGAAATAGGGAAGGGGACATGTTCACGTGTATGTGTGCATATATGCTGAAGTGTAATGCTGAATACTGTCTCCTGAGGAAGCAGCTGTATTTACAAGATATCTAAATTCTTACATTAGTTCCCACTTCTGTCATACTTTCACTGCCTTCACCCACTTTTGTCAGAGAATTAAAAGCTGTACTATTGAAAGCGCATTTAGAGCTTGTATTCCCTACCGTGTGACAAGTGCCATCTCTTGACGACCTTCCCTGATAATTCTTTCATAATTTAAACCAGAATTGTACCAAAATATCAATTTTCCCAAATCCTGTAACTTTTTCTGAAAAAAAGAGAAAATCCTGACTGGATTCTAAAACCTTTTGTTGTTATTCAGAGCCCATTGCAAACTTGACAACACAGAGGAAAAAGCACTGAGTCCCATCTCTAAGGAACAGCCAAGACGATGCCTCTTTTGATGCAGGTGATTTGATATATCACATTTGCCTACTGAAGATGATAATGAGTTTGCTCTTTTAATAGAACAGCAGATGAAGGTCATTCGGTACACATGCCATGCACAACATGTGAAGTCTTACTGTCAATCATCAAGTGCCTTTCCTGGAGACCTTTTCTGATGCCCAAGTTAAAAGACAAGAGAAAATGCCATAGACTACCCACTCCCTGATCTCTGCTTATGCAGCAATCTGTCATCCTAAAATTCTGGAAGGTCTCATTGTCATTGTGTATGGGTGATGATTTCCCTAGTATGTGAATATCAATGTTGAGCTTCTGGAACTAGAATTAGTTTTTTGAATTGCAGTGGGTAATAAGAAAAGAAATAAACAAGTAAATCTAAGCAAAAATCCCAACCAATCAATAAATTTTTTTTTTTTTGTAGGCCAGTTGTAACACAGAAGCTGAATGTCCTCAGATAATGTAAATCAATGCAATACTACTAAACTCAGTGAAACAACATGTTCACAGCAATTGGTCACAACAAATAGGTTTTAAAAAAGGTAAGCAGTCTCAAATGACTCAAAATTGACTTCCACTGTTCTAACTATCCTACTGCTGTCAAGTGATGTCCCAGAGCTTTCAAAGACAGCAGGCATTATAAGACTGAATAAAATATTTTTTCTAACATATCTCCTAATATGAATGCAAACAATATTTTAATGCTTGGACACAGGAATGCTGTAATCATGCCACTCATGACAGTGAGTTAAAGGGAACAGAAGACAATGCTGCCTTATGAGATATTAATAAAAATTGATCAAACAGTTATTTTATGCAGTCAACAACTGATTTTGGATACTTTCTAATACACGCAAAATGACTAGACTCATGAGAATACATGTCATAGAATCATAGAATGGTAAGGTTGGAAGGAACCTCAAAGATCATTTAGTTCCAACTCTCTGTCATAGGCAGGGACAACTCCCACTAGCACAGGTTACTCAAGGCCTCATCCAATCTGGCCTTGACCACCGCCAGGAAGGGAGCAGCCACAACCTCCCTGGGCAACCTGTGCCAGTGTCTCACCACCCTCACTGTAAAGAACTTCCTCCTAACATCCAGTTTAAATCTCTTCTCTGACAGTTTAAACCCATTGCCCCTTGTCCTGTCATTGCAAGGCCTTGTAAATAATCTCTCCCCAGCCTTCCTGTACACCCCCTTCAGATATTGGAAGGTCTCCTCGAAGCCTTCTCTTCTTCAGGCTGCATAGCCCCAACTCTCTCAGCCTGTCCTCATAGCAGAGCTGCTCCAGCCCTTTGATCATCTTCGTGGACTTCCTCTGGACCTGCTCCAAGAGTTTCATGTCCTTCCTGTGCTGGGGGCACATGGTCCAATGAATTAGCTTAGAAAAATTGAGTTAAAGCCCAGTAAAACATACAAATAAAACATGCAAGGAAAATATCTAAGGAAAAGATAATGATACACTACACAAGAAATCTGTAGCAAGCCACAAAGGTGTTAGATAAAAATGACGTAAAGAAAAGAGATTAAAGGAAAATATCCTCTTTCTCTTCAGTTTTATCATGTTTGATTCAGTAGCTATACATTTGAAAGATGAACTGAAATGCGTTCTTTAGACAGTGTTAACATATGAATGTTTAGTTTTGTGTTGAAAGCATCCACAGGGAAAGCACTGGCAAAAATGATTGTCCTCAGGTGGGTCTAAATTGTGTCAGATTGACACAGCTGGCAAGTTTTAGTAATTTGTATCCCTTTGTCAGTTGAATCCTTTGGTTCCTGTTTTCATGCAATATGATATTATCTCTGCAAACCTGATTTCTGCTGTCATCTCATTATTTATACAGGTCATTTAAAAATACATTTTAAATATATATATATTTAATCTAAGGTTTATCATCCACAGAGAATTGATTACAAATTAATAGAAAGACTATTATTGATTTAGCTGAAGAAGTGTAAATGTGTACTTATGATTTCTGAAGCTTTAAACTCATGGACACAATGTGACACAGTCTGGCAATAGTGGTATCAGGACAGACAGACTACTTCACATAAACTACAGGTTCACCAGGTCCTGATCTGCAAAGATTTGTGTTGCAATGGCCACAATTCCCCCAAAGGTGTGAGTAGCTCACGATTTTATGTTTGGAGTTTAAATACTCTTGTTAGCCAAGAAACTTGCCTATAGTAGATGTCTGTCAGATGACCTTCATCTTTTCACGTAGTGGCTACTTCAGTGCTGACAGGCTAGGTGGCCCAGGCTGTCAGTGTGATGGAGAAATGAGAACTATTTTAATCATAGCTTTTGCACAATAACAAACTACAGTGAGTGGCAAAGATACGTGAGTAGTATATGATGGCAAATTAGAAGCATAAGCTCTGAGTTCACATCTGTTTTGGTGCCTGAGGCATTTTTCTAAACTTTATGCTCTGCAGAAGGGATCCTGTCTGGAAATAAGACCTTTGAAATAATGTTTTTTTCACAGTAAATAAAAATGTATCTTTATCTCCATACACCCTCTCCAGAGCATCCTATGGATTTGTTGTCTCGTAGGTCTCTGTGTCTAACAATTATTTGTTCCGCTTACAACAGGGTACCCATACAGAAAACCCTTATCACTTCCCAAACAGAATCTGAATTTACTAACCCATTATAAAATAAAATTAAAGCTTTACCCTTTTTCTTTTTGCTATCTGATTTGATTTACATAATTTCTTAAAAAAAAAAAATCCAACCAAAAAAACCCCCAAACCCACACCACCAAAAAAAAAAAAAAGAAAAAACAAACCACAAAACTCAACCCTACACTAGTGAATAGAATTGTGAGTATGATTACTTCTATTTTCTGTGTTTCATTCTCATGTAAATGAGTAGTCTCATTTTTCAGCATTTACTAGAGTACTGCTGTTTAATCACCAGTTGTATTTAGTGAGAAGGACAACAGTCTGTGGAATGATGCAGAGGTAGGAAGGATAGGAGGGAAATGGGACAACTGGGGTTTCGATTTCACATTCTGAATATTAGCAAGTCAAGGCTAAAATAAGACTTTTCATAAATACTCTCCTTTTCCCCTTTCTTCTCTTCACACTATGATGTGATCTTATGAGATCTGGACAAGTAAGTCTGGTTCAAATCAGAAAGCAAAGCCATACATTCAAAAGCACATTTTTTTCTAGCCATCTTGATGTTTATCCATTTCATAAATGAGCCATCAAAGGGTGACAATTTTCATTAAATAAGACACAATTCTGTCTAACTATGGTATATGTAGTAAGCTCATCACTCAGTCTTGATGTTCGCATTTGTAAATACTTTATCTTTTTAATTCATGCATTCTATTTTCTTCTGAAACAGAGAAATGAAGATTTAGTCATTTGTTAAAGTTTAGGTGTTCATGTTTTGTTTAACTTTAGGAATTGGCTCAGAGATTGTGGCCAAATTTTCTATGACCTTTAATACTGATATACTCACAGGTCTAGTTCAATTTATGTAATATCCTATGATACTGAAAAAAACAGAATGTGATTTGTCAATTTCTTAGCCACAGAAAAGTTCATATTCCATGATGCACAGTAGTTGAAATGACATTTTATTAAAGCAGTTGTTGAGCCCTGAGGAGCCTGACAGTAGCAAAGAAGTGAATAAAGAGGTCATGAATTTTTCGTAGAGATGAAATCAACCTGTAGTATTCATGAATAATTCATGGGATTTTGAAAGGCAAACCTTAGGAAACATCTTATCAAGGCACCCTCAAGATGAATTGTCATGAATGCTTACTTACTGGCCATGAAAAACCTAGCACGATTTTGTTTCAAACATATGTATGGGATCTCTCTTACAATAGTGCATGAGCCTTAGGTTGTTAGATACCTCTTGCCTTCAAGTTTTACCTTAAAATTCACTTCTGCTATGAATCCTACCAAATACTTGATAGTGGAAAGAGACGAAATGCAAGATTTTTCTGCTCTTTTGGTTTAATTCTGTTGTTCTTTGGACAGCTTCAGTTTCCTAAGGTGTCCACATTCACAAACAGTTAAAATATAGGACCCATGGATGAATAGGACCCCAAAGAAATAGATCTTGGTCATCTAAAATATAATGAAAAAAAATGTATTTAGGCAACTAGTGAGGTCTACTCTACAAAGTCAATGATACCTGGAAAACAATTTAGAGTAGAAACCTATATCTGGACAGCTGTGTAGCTCTCCAGACAGAAGCTTAACTGTTACATTAACTGTTGCTGGACTATCTTTTCCACATCAAACTGTTTCTACTGTGAAAATCTTCCCCTTTCTGCAGTTGCCATAAAATTCTTCATTCCCTAATCTTCTTTGACTGCACCATCAGGCTTTCCAGAATTGCAACAGGATTTCATATCCTTTTCAAGGAAAAACTATTTTCATTCCCAGGCAGAAGTCGGCTTGGAGACACCTAGGCCACCTAAATCACCTATTCCATGCAAAAGAGGAGCACAGTGGGACACTTGTTGCTAATGGGGTGCCAACATCATGACAGCACACCTGCCATACTCCTGTTAAAAAATAGAGGTGAGGCTGGGGATGATGCTTGGAAAGGTCATTGCCTTGCCCTCATACCAGTTCTCTGAGGTCTGCATGTTGCAGCTTACAGTGATGTGACAATTTGGAAATAATGTCTGGGACTGAATTACAAATCACTGGTGCTTTCAATTGCCTGTGCAGTTTCTATGGTGCTCAAGGCTTCTTTAATAATCAGCAAAATAAAGTAAAACAAAACTAAAACAAACTGTAAATCTTGACATTGACCTCAACAAAACATTACTTCTAAATGTATTTTTTGCAGCTATGCTGAACTGTGAAGAAAAGTATGTTCAGACCAAGGATTTGGTACCTACGTCCACGGAAGAAAACAAGATTGCTTTTGAACCTTCACAGTTCCTTTCTGCAGCTGCCCATTAAAAATAGAAAAAAGTACCTTGCTGTAGTTGTCTGTTAAAAATAAAATAAAGGCAGAAACCCACCTTTTATTTAGATACATATATGACCTGGATTTCATACCAACTTCACCAGCAGCAGTCCAGAAATGAAGATAAAAGTAAAATTCTGCACTAAATTTATTTTCACTGTTAAAAACCAAAGAGCAATATGTTTTCTGTTTAGCTACAACATATAAAAAAACCTGACTGCATTAAGAGAAATACCTTTCTTACTAGTTTATATATGTATGAAAGTTGTTGGAAAAGATGATCAGGAAAAAAGAAATCAGGATAACACAACAGGTTTGGTTGCCATAAAAGAAAAATGAAGATATGTTATTTTTTGTCAAAAACTTCATGCTTTATCTGTGAAGGCCTGATCAAGTTCAGAATTGCACTGCTATGTAGCTGACCAAAACATAAAATTAAGTTTAGACAGGTTATAGATAGAATGTCTCAGATTTTCTTTTTCTCTGTGGTTGGATTTTGGGCTTTTGAGGGTTTTTATTTGTTTGTTTTTTCCCACCACCAAGAAATGATTCATTGCCCTGTATTATTTTTTTAGTGTTCTCCAATCAGAGATCACTCATTTGTTGGTCTTTTGAGCTTCATCATCTCTCCAAGTCACTTGTTCTGCTGGTATTGCATGAGGCAATGTCCTAATAAAACCTGGTTTATTTTTCTAACATCAGCTTCTAATAAACTTAATTCTTAAGCCATTCAGAGGGACACCATAGAAGCATGCAAGCCCGTAAGTGCTCAAAAGTAACTTTACAATGAAAGAGAGAATGATAGTGTCCATTCACAGGCACCTGGTTTGAGATAAAAGCTGAAACCGTGTAGTCCAGTCGTGTGCTGCCTGCCGATGCTCAACAGGGAATAACTTTAATGTACCTAAATCTTTTCAATATCACTGACACATCTAACAAATCCTGTCCTGCTCCAGCAAAGACCTCTGAGGAAAAAGCATCATAGTCAACATGCTTCTATTTTAGTGTCCTTTGGGACACTAGCTAATCTGTTAGTGTGTGCCTTGAGGAATAGTCATTTCCCCGGTATTTTTTTTTTTCACATCTCTAGGGGGTGAGCCATCACAGGGAACAGGTGTTAAGAAACAGGAAAAGCTGTACTCTGTGACAAATGGGAGTCCTTTCTTCACATTGATGACTTCCCATCCCTTCCGTGCCTGCATTTTGATAACCTGCTTCCATTTTGCATCAAGTTCCTTCACAGCCTTCAGAGACCTGTTGACCGCAATGGTTCCTCTCATTGGATAAAGTGCAATTCCACAGTAGAGCATGAAAATAATTACTACTGGATACTTATTGCTGATTAGGTCCTACTTTTGGGCCAGGAAGCAATATATCAAAGTAGGAATAGTTAGAGAAGAATGAAAGCTATTTGCATTAGGAGATATTTGGGATTGTTCAGCAGGAAGTACAAAATTCCTGCACCTGGGGAAGAATGACCCCATGTGCCTATATGCTGAGACACTCAGCTGGGAAGCATCATAGCAGAAAGGACCTAGGAGTGCCAAGTTTACCAAATTGAACACAAGCTCACAATGAGCATGTGCTGCAAAGAAGGATAATAATATTCTGAGCTGCTGTGCTGTGCTGTGAGCAGTTTGAGGCAGGTGATCCTTCCTCTCTGCTCAGTGCTGGTGAGACCACACATGCAGTGCTGTGTCCATTGTTGAGCCCCCCAGCACAAGAAGGGAACTGACATAATAAAGAGGATTCAACAAAGGGATTTGATGATGAAAAAGGGTCTGGGTCATTTGTCCTGTGAGGAAAGAGTGAGAGAACTGGGCCTGATTTCTCAACCAGCCATCATTCTTTGGTTTATAAAGCAGCAGAGGATAAGACCAGCTTCCCAAGTGTTTTGCATATATCTTAAAAGCCAAGGCCAGCCAGCACCAGATTGATTGCCTATTGACTTTTCTTCCCAGCTTTAAAGCACAAAGTCTTTGGAACAGTTTAGCAATAAAGAATAACATAGCAACAATGAGAAAGCCAATTGGTTATTTTCATTTAAAAATGGATAAAAGTTCAGTACTATATTAAAAATTAAAATTAAAAAAAAACCTTTATGAGATTGATTTCTCTCAAAACAAACAAGTGCACAAAATAACAGCACCAAAAAAAAACCCAATAAATTGGGGATTTTTTTTCCAGAAAGGACCTTCAGCTTCAGCCTTTAGCTGTAGTATAATAAAGGTTTAGAAATGTTTTCTTCAAAACAGGTTTATCTGGTTTAGAATTGATCTAATTTAGAAGAAACAAGTTTAAACAAAAAGGTTAAATAGCTTCAAAATGACAGGAAATCCTTCTGCTTCTGGTAAAGTCGATGTCAAACAAGATAAAAATTGTACCTGTACTTTGCCTCCAAAACAGTAGCTATTTCACTTTGGGTCTGACATGATTGTTTTTCCCCAGTGATATTTCCATTTCTCCCCAAACTGCAAGAGACCTCCACAAAAGTTGCCAAACAGTAAAGTCAAGAATGGAAAACAGAGATTTGCTTTTTTGAATCTGGTTTTGATTCATGTTGCAACAACAAAGTAATATTACACACACACACCCCCTTAATTTCTTTTATTTTATCCTTTCTCCTTATCCTCTTCAGTTGTTGTCTTTCAAAGGCTGCATATGCATGTAGTTTTATTTATAAATTGAAGATTTTACTCTGGTTAAAAAAGCACAACATTTCTAAAATAGGGAAGGGAAAATTAAACTACAAATACACATCTTGATCTGATGAAAAGTCATACCTTCTTTTTCCATAAGGTTCCACATTGTACAGTTCCCACTACTAAAAAATTACTATGCCATAAAAAAATTTCAAGCACTTATATGAGCTTTGCAAGTGACCTCTATTTTACACAGAGATGACCAAGTGTACAATGATACATAATATTCTAGACCAGATGAAGACATTACGGCTGTTGTTAAAAGCATTAGAAATGGGGCTTTAGAAGGTTCTGCAATCATTGTTCAAAATCCTTTTATTCAGTGAACCATTCTTTTTGTAATTTTTACATGAGATGTGTGATGGAGAAGCTGTAGGTTTTGCTGGAAGCTACCCAGTTGATTATCAGACAGTCCTTACGTTTTACTCTGTTATCAGCAAGCTATGGTTCAAATTAATCACAAGGTAACTCCTGTAAGGGAATGTAAAGTGAAGAAAATATATAAAACAAGGAAAGAAGCTTATTTTTTTATTCCTGTATTTCTGTTCACGTGGGATAAGAGGGTGTGCAGTGACAAGGACTGAGGAACTTTACCTTTTGGGTGCATGGAGCTGCTCAAGCTCCCTAGAAATAACAGGGATACAATGTAGCCCTGGTTCATCCCAAAAGGAACCGTAAGGTTCCCACTCTTACTCAGATTGAAACAGGACATGTACTGGTTTGTGCAGAGCTGATGGTGATAGTATAAAAGAATCGACAGCAAGTTTTCTCTTTTTTTATTTTTTTTTCCTAATCCAGTCTGTGAATTTGCATGATGAGGCTTTAATTTGTAACCTAGTTTCTAGGGCTGTCTGAAATACTGTTTTTATCCTTCATTATGCATTCTGTTAGTGACAGAATGCTTGTTAGAGAGGGCTGAGGTCAAGTAAGCTAGTCCTCTGTTACAAGTGAGACTCAGCAGTGATTTTGGTGCAGTTATTGATTTAACTTGTTGAAGTATGACCTATTCCACTAAAATATTGTTAATAATTCCATGTATTTCCAAGTGACAGCAGCACCGGCAGTTCATCTAGTATTTGCCTGCACAATAGGTCCTTATTTGTTTTGGCCATTCTCAGTTCACTTCATTAGATCACTTATCTAATGATTGAAACTCACAGCTGCCACAATAGCAAATATCCTTTTTTTGTTGTTGTTGCTGCTCCGGATTAAATGCTAATAAATATTTTGAGGCCCTAGAGGAGTAATATTTGAGGCTGGCATTCAATTATCTCTTGCTTTTTTAAGTCTTGCTTGTTTAAGAGTGAAAGTCAGTAATCACCTTCACTTGAACATACTAAGGGGGAAACAAAGAATTATTTTTCACCCACAGCAGGTGATGAATTTGAATAAGGAAACAGTTATTTGAAAACCACACAATAATCAGAGAAGTCTCCAACTATCACACACAGATAAGCACAAAAGATCTGAGGTTAGAAGGTATCTCCTGTTATCATGTAATCCTATCTCCCTACCCAATCAGGGTCAGCTACAGCGGGTTGCCCAGGACAATGTCTAGTCATGTTTTCAATATTTTTGATGTCCAATTAGTTTAAAATATTCCTATTGGTAGAGACTACACAACTCTGCACAATACCTAAGTCACATTTGAATGTACAGAGAACAGTTGGTATTTCTCAGGGCAAATGTAGCCATGGGATGCATTCAGTCTTGAAATCACTCCAATACATCTTTTTTTTCTTTCTTCAAACACAGTCAAATTCCTGCCTTGGCCTTAGAACAGCTTTTATTGTATATTGCATGTACCTAGAATAGTATCAACAAGAACCATCCAGCAGCATATAATCCATTGCTTAGTGAAGGTAAAATGAAGGTGAAATTTTCTCAGGCATTGTTCCCAATTGCAGTATGAGTACTAAGCCTAAGGCAGCAGATAGCAATGTGAGATTTCTTCCTTCATATTAGTGAATCAAACCACAGATACTATTTTACCTTTCCAGAATCCTTATCAGAACCTCATAAGACCAGAATTTTATTGTCCAATGAAAATACTATTTATATAAAAGGGTTTTGTTCATTTCTACCACCAAAGCAGAACTTTATTTTCCTTTCATTTTGCTTTCTCTCTAGAGAAACAACTGTTTTAGATGAAGTTTGCTTTCAAAGTGAGCATTTGTTTTTAATAGAATATATTGTAAAAAATGTATCAATCATAGTAAATTGAAATGTTTATCAAAGTCTGAGGAAATTGAGACACAATTTTCTATAGTCTGTAAAAATAAGGTTTGGTCTTTGTGTTTTAAGTAGTTCTTTTATTTAATTCTTAAAAGATATATCTATATGACAAAAATGGAACTGGTCCTTTCATATTCCTTCAACACTAGTTAGATCCATTATTTTAAAACATACTGTAAGTATGAACCACTCAGTACAACATTCTAAAATGAAATTCCACCATCAATATGAAGTAAGCATGCTCAATATAGGACTGGTCTTGTGCACTGCCATGTCTGGAAAGATGGATATTGTGAGGAAAATAAGAGCATAAGATAGATAGTAATTCAAATATTACTGATTTTCCTTTAAAATTATTAACTTGCCTGGGCAGGATTTTAAAGGTTGACACTGACTACATTTACACTAGAGGTACAAAATTATTAAGATCAGTTTTCTAGCACTCTAAGGGCATAATTTTCCTCTCTTAATTTCACATTCTAAGTTAATTTAGTGTTAAGAATATTAGACTAAGCTCTAGGGTACTGAGGAGTAGATCATGTGCTAAAGCAAATAGGCAGTTTACCATACCTAAAGATTCATCAGCAATTGATTTCTAAGTAGCACAGAAGAAAAATTTATCCCTTCCCTACCTTTTCCCTATTGTTTCCATTTCACCCAGCTCCAAGGATGACTGCATTGCTGGTATGAAAGATATGTTTACCCTGCCAGATAGTTTAACTCACAGTGTTTATCCTCCAGATTGCATAAATGCTAGTGTAATCTCAGCTCCTGTTTTTGCAGCAAACTATTTCATTCTATATAAACCAGATCTTTCTGCAAATAGGTTTTTTTGGGGCCTGCCCCAATAAACAATAGATGAAAGGTAGGTTTTGCTCCATTTGTCCTCGGCAATCCTCCATGTCATCGCAGCATTATACATCTACAAGTGTGTTTCATACTTTCTTCCTAGAACCACAGCATGCAACTCTTATCTTCAGGTTTCTCATATAAAGCACCAATATTCTATAAGGCTGCAGCATAGCCCTTCCATTAGTGTTACACTTTTCTGAGGCAAAGGAATGCAAACCAGCACACACCCACAGAGAGCATTGCAGCACATATCGGCACTTGTTAGGATTTCTGAGACACTGCATGGAGTACAGAAAAGACCAAAGGCCAAGTACCTTGTGTTGCAAGTGTGGGCACTCACCTTCAGAGAGATCTAGCACTGAGAAATGTGGACACAACCACTTGGCACTTCCTAGTTTTGAAGACAGCGATTAGTGACTGTAGGTGATGCATTTAACACCACCTCTGTACACCACATGAAGCCTTTTGAAGAGATAACACTTCTGGAGAGCAAGAATGAATGTCCTTTCATGTGAGCATGCTGGAAAACTGTCACCCTGCAGGACCACTCCAGAGCCGCTTCAGATCACTGAACTCTCCTCTGAAGTCAAAAACTGTGGTAAAAAATGTCAGTGAAAACAAAATCAAGCCAACTCAATGTTGTAGTGTGCATGAGGCTTGAAGGTTTGACAGAGGATACTTGTTCTGGGAGCAACAGAGCGCTGGAAGAGGACCAAGAGGAGGAATACTAAGTTCCTGCTTAGAGAGGATCTACCAGCTTAGCACTGCTGCAGTTCTTATGTGGGTGTTGGCCGTGTAAGAACATTCATACCTATCTCCCTGTTGCATAAAGCAATGTTTGTTGCTTTCGTTAACTTTCATCTAGGTCCCAGCTACCTGTGTGCAATAAACTAACTCAGATCTAGTGATCATGGAAGGAGGTGAAAATGGTAAGTCAGCACAATCTCAAGACTAAGAAGACTATTAGAGGAGTATTGTTAGAGAAACAATCAGTGGATATTGGCATTGAACCTGGCATTAGGGTCCAGCTCTGACTCTTGATTTTTACCATTATGGCATAAAAGTGGAGATCTTCAAACTCCCAAATGGCCTCATTTAAGTTGGAATGGTGCTTGAGTGCTTCAAGTCAGTTACTTTCAGATGAGGTTCTATAGATTTTTGTGTTATGAAGAATGGATCAGTTGTACTTTCTGGCTGGTCTTAAAGACATATCTCTAGTCAAGATAAAGTTTTTCTTCATTATTATTATTAATAATAATAATTATTATGATTATTATTTATTATTATTATTAACTTCCTAAGGCTGAAGACAGGCCTCTTCCTTTCTCTTTTGGTCCTGCATTGCTGGTTTTAATTCTATGACAAAGTTTTTCTTCTGGAGACATCCAGCTCATTAAAAATCCAGCATATTAAATCTGATGTTGATAATGCAATACTCTTAACTTTTTCCAGTTCACTGAAGGGCTGGAAGAAAACAAAATGACAATCAGCAGGGAAAATTTTGTCACCAGCCACTCATTCATGTCTCCTCTACTAACATAGGAAATATTCAGTTTATACCAGCAGGTCTTCATGAAGCTTTTTCAGTCACTAGGAAATTAGGTCAGTATGTTTTCATTTACTCTGAATTGGCTGTATTTATTTATTTATTTGCTTCTAGTGTGGCACAAACATTTTTCTTTTAACAGTTCCAGCAGTTATATTAACATTGTGCTATAGCTAATGGCTGAGCAATTATTTCTCCTCGAATTCAAGTTGAAAGGTTAATCTTAACATTTATTTTTGAACATTTTAAATTGTTTTCAATTGCAGGAGTATTTATGATACAGTAGCAGCTTAAAATAGAAAATAAATTAATAAAGAAATTGCAATTTAATCAGCTGTATAGGTAAAGAGAAAAATAAACTATAACAATGAGAAAACTAATGTAGGCACATGATCTTATTGCTGTTTGGTTTGTAACTCAGAATTTCTCAGACCCTTTCATCATGTATATTCTTGTTTAGACTGTATGGAAATGTTGACTTTTAAATAATATGAATAAGTGTGTCTCATTCACTAATGTGGATTGATTTTGTCTGAGTTCACTTTAATGAGTTTACTCCAATAAAGCAATCTGGATCCGTAGCCAAGTTCTTTTTAACTTAGGATTTTCAAGAATGAATAATTTTCTCAATTTTTTTTAATGGGAAAAGTCCCAACAAAGTGAAAAACATATATAAATCTTAGTAAGAATGTAAATTAGGGACTAGATAAGAGATATATGAAAATAAAAGTAGAAAGGAGATCATTTGCCTGATGTAAATGTGGAATGTAGTGCTACTCATTAAGAATAGTTCCTGAATACTTCCACAACTGAAAATCTTGGCTTTATGTTAGGAGGAAAAAATACATTCAACATTTTGAATTTCAAAATAGAATTGACAAATCGAATATCATGGATTTTTTTTTTTTAACAGTTCTTGCAGTTTAAATTCCGTTTATTGTTTGAGACCAAATTGAATTGTCTTAAATCAGCAACAAGTAATCCCTAGTGACCCAGAAGTGTAGAATTTTTTGCTTTCTCAGTAGCTATTTGCAGGCCAATATTGACATTCATTTGTGTAATTGACAAACGGTATACATGAACAATATCAGCCTAGGAAATGTTCACAAAGGGTTTGTCTTTGGTGATGTGCTTCATTATTTACAATTTATTATGTTTTCTTTTCTGTTGCATGATTGTTTCCCTAAATCTTTCTAGCATTTATTTGAGTAAGGCTAAATAATGAATAAATGCTGCCTAAAGAAAAATCCCATTTTACTAGATGATAATTCATAAAAATACGTTCTTGTGGTTTTTTGTTTGTCTGTTTTGGTGTTCATTTGTTTGTTCGTTTATCTTTTACAATAATAAAATACTTAAATATATGTTAAAAAAAAAAAAAGTAATTAAGAAACAACTAATGTGCAATAAAGAGCAATGTTATAATTAAGCCAATGATCCTGCTCCTGTGTTATAGACATCATATACTCCTATTGGTATACTCATGATATAATTGTAATGTATAGTTTGTAGGATATCGTGTATAATGTCTACCGTACTACATACAAAATATACTACTACAAATAGTAATAATTATAGTAGTGATAGTAAGAGAGAACCCAGCTCACATGTAAGAGTTGAGCTGTGCTAAATGATCCTAAAAACACAAGTGGGGAGAAATGAATGTGTAACAAAAATACAGAAACAACCAATGAATGGCCATAAAGAGAAGCAGCAACTATGTACATTTTGATGAGTAGTGCATTGCTAAATTGTCAAAAGGCTCAGATTATTGCTATTTTTAAATTGAGTTTTTGTGCATGACTATTTTCCAAATATATTTAAGGATTTAACAACATGTATTAGGCAATTTTTCATACTTTAGAGATAAGAACTGGATGGCTGCATAGCTTCTATGCACTGGGTTTCAACATGAGGTACAAATTTCAATATTTATTACATTCCAAATAGAAACTGATAAACCAGATGTCCACAAGATTCAAACACGATTTAAAAAAAAAAAAAAATAGGGAAAAGTAAAACCACTGTAGTAAATGTAAATTTATTTAATTGTTTTGGTTATTCAGAATTTTTTCCTGAATTATCAAACACTCGCTTTGAACAAATGTTGGATTAGATTGTGGCTGTGTAGTAAACTTCTTGTAACCTTTGAAAAACCATGAAACAATTAGCTATGAAAACACTTAAAAGGTTCAGTTCTTTAAAACGTCAGTGGAAATTTGGCTTGTTAATTAACAGAGTGCAAATGTGCTATGCATTATGGCTCATCTACTCTAATGGCTCACTCCCACCTTCAAAAGAATTGTTTCTCTGCTCTGTGATTACCCTCTTATCTTGTGTGCTCCTGACACTATGCTTCTATCCCTGCCTTTACATCTGACCATCAACTGACTGACTAAGCAATAAAGCAAAACAGTCTACTGTTCCTGCATCTATTTCACTAGTGAGGTGAGAGTAGATTTGTCCCAGCATTAGAAAGCAGAATCTGTCTAATTTGAGAAGCAGAGTAAAGCCACACAGTTGGTAGTTAGGTAACAGAGGGGGGGGGGAAAAATCAGCAAGATGAGGAGGAGTTGTACTGTGTTTTAGGAGAACAGCAGCTTCTTTAGATGGGCTCCAATATCTTGCTTATGTCTACAATGTGGAAATAAAGCACTGAGACATTAATCTTGGTATGCTAACAAAGAATCTGAGAGAGGCCTGAAATCCTATGATAAAAGGATACAAAGAAACACAGAATGGTTTGCTTCATCAGCCTTGCTAAGAACTCCTTCTAATCTGAGTTTTCCCATTTTCATTGTCCAGAGGTTTTCTCTCACTATGTGTTACTGGTTCTTTAAAATAAAAAAAGCCAGTCAGGTTATCAATTGAAATTACTTTAAAAGTGTCTAAGTCACCACTCACTGTTGTATTTGATAAACTAAAAATGGAGCTCTTAAATTTATTACATGCTCTTTTCTCTGCTATAGTCTTTTATTCAAACATCTAGGACTGCATTAGCAGTCTGTGATTGCGCTGGGATGGGAGAGTTCAAGTCCACTGTGCTGCTTGGCCTGTTTCCAGAGCCACAACATTTTATTCATTCTTCACAACCTGCTTTCCATCTTTCAAATGGAATTTCACATTATGTTATAGTCAAAGTTCTGTCACCACACGCCCAGATAACAAGACTGTACAAATCCTTCTACGGCAGTCTTGTTCTTCTCAGCGTTGATTCCCTTATTTCATCTGTAAAAATAATCCCTTTGTCAGGAACACAGAACTCAGGTTATTAGTTGCCCTGGTTTTCTATTAATCTAATCTGAGGTTCTAGATATTCTAGGTAATGTCATTTAATATTATTAGGAGTAGTTGTCTTATAATAAAATAAAAATAAAAAAGCATCTATTCTCTTTCACAATACAAAATGCCTTTACAGAGTAAAGCCTACTTAGAAAGGTTACATGAAATTCATTTGTAATAGAGATGCTGAAAGCTACTGGAGCCATGGGACTCTGGGTTAATCAACAAAACTGGGTTTTGGGTTTGTTTTTTTTGTCATGTTTGTGTTTTACACCTTTGGTCTACAAAAAGCACCCACACATTGCCATAAATATAATTAATGATTCTCATCCTAAGTGTTCCAAAAGGCAACAAAGACCTTTTGTTAAAAGCAAACTAATTTTGAGCAAATCAGTAAGAGAGTAAGCATTTTATTTTTTTTTTTTTTCTTTCTTCCTCATCCCTCTTTGGTAAAATGCTTAACTTTGAATGGATAGCTGAGCTACACTGTACACAAGAAGACTTAAACGTTATACTTGACTGCTCTTTCAACAGTTTGATGACTTGAGGTCTTAAAGGATTGGGGATGGTGGAAGAGATTTGTGTCACATAGATTATAGGCATTTGACCAATGCACCTTTAAAGTCTTTGGGCTCCTTATATGCAGTGAAGAGGATTAAGCAAATTCCACAGTCTGCTGAGATTACAGACAGCTGAAATACCTGTGCTCAGCACCGATTATAGAAGGAGTGATGGAGAAATGATATCCTAAATTAAGTACCTTAATGAAGGATTTACTTAAAGTTCGGTGGAATTAGCTGATCACTTCTACAGAATGCAAAGCACATTCTTGTTTCCCTAAGAATAAAAAGAGCATGTTCCTTTTGCAAATGTAAAACCACAGAACTAGCCCTGAGAAGTGTTGAGCATCTGCAAGTTGTCTTGATCTTTTTTTATGAAATTGCTCACAGCTTCTCATTGTTAAGCATCTATTCTTTTCACATGTTTTCTTCAACTGTCAAGTGAATAAACTTGTCAAGAAGAATTATAGTTATGAATAATTATGAATATCAAGAATATTTATTTTGGTGAGACTCTACTTACAGCACCCAAAACAGTGTAGATGAGAGCATGAAAAGGGTTTTATATTGGAATTATTTTGACAAGACCTCTAGGGTCTTTTGCAGAGCAGGAGCAACTCAGGAAGATAGGAATTAGTAAAAGGAGGGAAATACAGCAAGCATGAGCAATTGTTCATATGTAACATAGCTGAAGCTCATCATGGTTATAGAGATGGGTAGAACAAGAACAGCTGACTAAGTGGAGCCTCCTAGCTCAGATTTCTGTGAATTGTCCATGCTGTGAGGTGAAGCAAGGGGATTTACTTTACCTAGAAAAACCATTTAAAAGTATAGTTTTACACTGGACACTGGAGCAAATATAGAAATTTAGTGAATTAGATTCACCTACAGGGGAAAAAAAATTTAAAAATTAATGAATCCGATGTATCTGACTTCAATATTCCCTGAGGTCTTTTGAGTGTTCAGTGGCTTTCTGTGAGTGCTGGCAAACAAATGATTCAAATAATAGGGCCACTGCTGTACAGAGTTAGATAATTACTTGTTGGAAAGTTAACAAAAAAATGTGGAACATTAAGTTTAGTATATAGCTAAACCACTGAGTACAAACTTTAACTGCCAGTCAACATGGAAGTATTTCTTTCACATATACTCTTCCACACATGAAAGATGTCTGACACATTTCTGACTCAAAATTCTAGCAAAGTTTGTGTTTGTCAATCCAGCTTTGAAATATAAACTTCTATATTCAGGGCCATGATATCTTGAATCTAATTTTTATTTCAGTTATGCTAGCAGAATTCCACTGGAATTACAATGAATAGCAGCCCTAATCTTCCATCATATTTAAAACATCTATCCTAATATTACTATGAGTTTCCAATATGCAGAGCAAATACTCTTAATGGAAGGCTGGATTGAGACTAGACTCAGAAGTCTGCTAAATATTCTCAACATTCAACTTTTTAATTCTGTATGAACTGCGTGAAATAGTTTGATGAAATCCATTGGGATGTTGTACATATTTCCTTCTCCTAAGGCCTTCTTTTGTTTGCAAGTACTGTTAGTTAGGGCTTAAGAAAAATTGTTGACAGTTCATTTCTTCAGGAACTTAAGCAGGTGGTAAATTAATAGTTTAGGTGGGGGCTGCCATGAAGCATGAAAAGTTATGACTGGTGTCAGTCCAAATTACTGTCTTTAACTGCACATAATGCAGTGAAAAAACATTAGCTATGCAGTAAACATGAGTTTAGCCAACAAAGAGAGATTTTACAAGGTTTCCTCAAGCAATCTCCAAAAGGTCGTTCCATGCATCTGTTCCAGCTACTGGTAGCATTTTATAGCCATTTGTTTTTCTAAATCTGTGGCTGTAACAATGATCTCATTATATAAATCAATGAATGAGGGACATGTTGCAATATTTTTTTCAGTGGAGCTCAGAAGAAAAGTGCAGATATTGCAAATGCAAACTAAAATATTAATGTAAACAATGCATACAGTAATGCTGACATTTTTCACTTACAAGAAGATTCCTGGCATAGCCTGTCTTTCAAGAAAGTGAATGTATTAAATTTGTAAATTTACTGCAGCTTACATTGTTTGCAGAAGCTCTAGGAAGTAGGAAAAAAAAAAAAAAACCAAAACCAAAAGCAAATGCAAAACCAAACCAAACCAACCAACAAACAAAAAACACCCAAACACCACAAACAAACAAAGAAAAGCAAACACCAAAACCCAAAACATGGCTCGAAAGCTATGTGCCTGAGAGCATCCTCTAGAGATGCCCACACAAATGCTAATCATTTCACTTCGCTTCTGAAAGTGCCTGCAAAGCTTCTGTTAGAAGTTATTTGGGGCCTAAGCTAGCTCCTGAACTGTGCATAATGATTGTTTGTGAGTGCTAATTCTTGCACTATAGCAAATAAACAGTGCAGTCAACAGAGCTCCACTGCTCAGGGGTAGTTACAAATCTATTAGTAGAGACATAGATAAAGAGCACAGACATACAGCTGAGGTGGTGAAAGACTCCTTCAGGCTATCCTGCTCCTCTGTTGCAATAGATGCATCTTCCTTGTAGTATATCACTTTAAGCCCTCCTTGTCCCTCCTGTTAATACCCTAACAGGAGGATTTAGCATACTCATGACTCTTGAAAATTCATTTTATGGGTAGTTTCACTCAGTTGAGTCAGAATGAAGCAAATCTCCTTTCTGCATCTTCTTCCTTTGGTTTCCATACACAGATTTTTGCTACTTTCTAAGAGTTAGCAGCAAGGCCGACAAACTGAACAGAAAATGAGTCTCTGATTACACAATAGATTTCTGCTTGTAGAAATGGCTCCTTCTGAAGATGTCACTTTTATACATGCTATCCCTTTATGTCTAGGCAGCTTTAGAGGAACTCCATCTACATATACCTTTCAAAATATTCAAAGTAGTATTCAAAGATCTAATTCTCTAAATGGGTTGGTGTGAGAAAGGCAGCACAACCTCACAAAGATGGCTGAGTGTGATTAGTTGATCCTAACATCATGGAGTAAATCTCTGTGATTTTTGTGGAGCTGGAGCAAACATCAGGTTCACTGTGCATATGTGGAGTTCTTGAAATTTCCAGGAGTGCGACTTAAAAGATCAACAAACTTTTAAAGGAAAGGAACAAAGGTTGAAAGGCTTTTATATAGGCTGAAGGTGCTTTTGCCTCAAGGTTTAAAATGAATACATCAGTGTGGCCAGACCTCCTTCTAACACCTACTGCATTTTACAGATGTGCGATGTCTATCTTACTATAGAATGAGAGAAGTGTGCTCTACTACTAGTATGTTACTGATGCTGAAGACAGTCTTTGAAAATAAATTGTAGGCTGCTGTCCTGGATAATGTGCAAAAAAGGTTTTTGTACTCTAACTTCAGATAATTGTTGCTTAGCACCAACCTAGTAACCTACCAAGCTTACAAACAGTGTTTGTTGTATATGTGTGCAGAACAGTGAAAACCTGCATTCACACAGGAATCTGTTAAAGCAAAAGCCAAGATGGATGAGGTCAGAAAACATGGGTTCTGTTGTGAAGTCTTGTAGTAGCTTCAATTTGGATTTTTTGAGTCTATTTTCTTCCTTTGAAGTCGGTTTTTCCAATATTTTTAATTCATTTCAATTACAATAAGAAAATACCATGAGATCAACACTTCCACTTGATAGATGGGGTATAAATAGATAATGATTGGTCATTTTCCACATCCACTAAGGAAAGTTTAGAAGGCTATTTTTAAAAGTAATAAAAGAAATATGATGAAGAAGAGGAAAACTTTCTTACTATCTGACTAAACACTTGCAGGAATTTACCTAAGAACATACAAAACTTGGTAGATTAGCATTCATAAGGCAGATTTACTGGTGAAAAAAAAGAAAAGCAAAAGCAAACCAAAATAAATCTAAGGCCAGTAATGAATCACTCGCTACTATGCATATATTGCAAATTAAGTAAGCAATCTCACCATCACAGGCAAGGTACAGCAAGATAATATACATTTCAACAGTTTGATGTGCTGCTTGTTCTTAGGATCACAATACATTACCCAGAATCTAAAGGCTATAAGTAATATGATCCTCATCTTACATATTCTTAGATCTTTGCTCATTAACATGTGGCAAATACCACAAATAAAATCAAGTTCTTTAATGGGTTGTTTCTCAAATACATATCAGGTAGAGTCTGCTTGTTGTTGCCATTGTGTCATGGCACACACGATTCACTGCATGTCTGTCTCTGTCATGTTTCAGTTACTCAAAATGCTAAGTCAGCCATATTCTTTCCAGATTAACAGCTTACTTTCTTCTTAACATTCTTGGGGCTTTACTACATTATTCTCACCTTATTTTGGCTCCTGGCTATATAGCATGTAGTCCATCATCTATTCTAATTTCACTTTAGTCTTCTATTTGTGCATTAGCAGGTGAAAACTGTTTTACAAGACAGTTCTTTCTCACTTTTCAAAGGTGCCACAATATGTGGTCTCAGGAGATATCTCTGGGTGTGAACATCCCACATGGAGATACTGTGAAATCTTTATCTTTGGTCTTTTTCTTAAGAACTGAAAGGAAGAAATGTAGACATACTTGTGAATTAATGAACTGGACAGAAATAGATGATTGCTTAATCTGCCTCCAGCTCTATATGCCCTGATATATGAATTTGGGTTAGTAAAACTGCTACGAAGTAGCATCTAAATCATACTTGTGTGTCCATATCTATATTGACATTCCAGGCACAAAACCAGGTTTTCTAAAGACCTACTATATTTTTTGCAGGACAAGCAGAGAATGAAACTCAAAAAAGAAGAATTGTCACATCAAATTAATATAGAGAATATGCAGACATTTAGGCAGTGCAGCTGATGGGTTTTTCACTGAGTCTAGCCTCCTGTGGGATGGAGTCCATCTGACTAAATCTACAAAGGTAAGTGTTTGTGCCAAGAGATGACCATAGGCTCATCTTGTGGTCAGTTGGGAGATGATCAAGATACTTAATCAAGGTTAGAAAGCAATTCATTTCATTTTAAAATAGATACTTATGGACAAATGTGCTTCCACAGAGGAGGTGGAATTGATATCTTGTGAGATCCCTTGCAGATTGCTCAAGCAATCCCTGCAAGCCTCTTTCCTATCTTTCTATGATTCTGTGAAAACTACGAATGAATTAATCTATAAAACCAAAGAGGTAAAAATCCTGCAAGGATGTGGGAATATCCATTCAGATGGTTTTAGTGCCCTGTGTTTGAGAGTAAACTGGATAGGGTATAGACAAACATGCAAACTCACATGTTATGGTGAATTGTGGAATGAGGATGAAGAATCTAGTAGACATCATTGAGAGAATATGGTGACTGTTTTGCCATATGCAGTGGCTCCTCTTCTCACCAAAATAGTTTTTTTCTGATGTTATTGACTGTGGTTCTCAGTCTGTCATACACAAGTTATTTTTCTTTCCTTTGTCTTCTCTTGGATTTTCCATTGTTTATCTCACACGTGGTTAAAATATTGCAGCAAAACAGCCCTGACTCTCTTCCTGCTAACTCCTATGTTCTTTTTTTTTTTTTTTTTTTGCCTCAAGAGCTCACAATAGTGATTGATGTAATAGATCTTGTAAAACTGACAAAAGACTCTATTTTGCTGAAGAGGGAAAAAATAAAATTGTGTAGTACAGCAAAGGCAGTGTGGCCTCTATTATCTTCTTGCTTCACCTTTAATTTAAATTTTTTGATCAAAAGCAACTGTCTCTGAAGTTACTGCCAAGTGCAATTTCATATTACCTTTTATAAAGATATTTGGTGAATGGACTTCAGCCTAAGTGGATCTGTCAGGAATGTTGAAGGACAGGGAGTTGATTCCTTGGTTATATTTCAAATAGTGTTCTGAAATCAATTATACCAGTCAGAAGACTCAATGTGAGACACTCAGTCCACACTATAAACAATGGGATAAACCAGGGCAACTTCTCCCATCTGTGTATGGGATGACAGCAGAACAGAAGTAGAGATTTCAACACAGAAAGGTGACTTGTTCACAAAATCCCTGCAAGTTCAGTTTTCATTTGGCCTCATGCTGGCTGGAGATAGGCTAAAGCCACATTTTCCTTGAAATTGCATAGCGTTGAGGCCTTGAACAACCAAGTTTAGTTGAGAGGCCTCCCTGTTCATAGCAAGGAAGTTGGAGTAAATGATCTCTAAGGTCTCTTCCAGCCTAAGCCATTCTATGATTTGATGATCATTGAGGCTTTATAGTAAAGGAAAAAAAAAATCAAGCTATGCATTGCTGAATTTCTTTCTACTCATAGTCCAGGGTTTACTGGAACTTCAGCATTTTTGCAAGTGCTGTCTGGCATAATTACATAAGACAAAGCCTATGGGGGCTGAACTTCTGCTGACATTGCCAGGTTCACTACAGAATTTAAACATGAAATACTGTGAAACACAAAATGCTTCTGTTAGCAATAGTAGAGAACTACATATTTATATTTTGAAATGTAAGAAACAGACAAAACCCATCACGCTAACAAGCATAAGAAATAAAAATGATTGTATTATATCAGTATAGTTCAATGTTGGAGCGGGTCCAGAGGAGGGCCACGAAGATGTTCAGAGGGCTGGAGCAGGCTCTCCTATGAGGACAGGCTGAGAGAGTTGGGGCTCTGCAGCCTGGAGAAGAGAAGGCTTCCAGGAGACCTTAGAGTAGCCTTCCAGTATCTGAAGGGGGCCTACAGGAAGGCTGGGGAGGGACTATTTACAAGGTCTTGTAATGACAGGACAAGGGGCAATGGATTTAAACTGGCAGAGGGAGGGTTTAAACTGGCAGAGGGAAGATTTAAACTGGATGTTAGGAGGAAGTTCTTTACAGTGAGGGTGGTGAGACACTGCCACAGGTTGCCCAGGGAGGTTGTGGATGCTCCCTCCCTGGAGGTGTTCAAGGTCAGGTTGGGTGAGGCCTGGAGTGACCTGTACTAGTGGGAGGCGTCCCTGCCTATGGCAGGGGGTTGGAACTAGATGATCCTTGACGTCATCTATGTAGAGAATCAAAAGATACAGATTGAGCTCTTCAGATACAGATGGGATGAATGACCTCCTGATGTTCATTTGTGTCTTTATTGATGGTATTATGATCCTAAATGATAGTTCAGACAACTAACTTTTAGACAGTTTAGGTTAGGTAAGATTAATCTCTCACCTTGTGCCTAAGAAAATAATTTTATGCAACCTAAATATAATCTCTAGTCTCATCAAATCTAATTGAATGCTATCTAAAATAATCTTTTTATGTTCACATTGTTTTAGAGCTAACTACTAAGTAAATAGCTAGTTTCTTATTTATTTAGAAAAATACTGATATCAGACACATAAACACAAACACACTTGCAAAACTAGTAATCTACTATCTTTAGATGCAGTGTCCAAAACTTAAGAACAGAAAAAGAATACCTATGAAGGTATACTCATACAATAGTACGATAACTCTCATTAAATAAAGTGGTTTTGAAGCTCTTACCTCTTCTTTCCCTAGTAATTCTTCATGTTTCCAGTTCTTTCCCATTTCCCAATCTGAAGGTAGGTTATAAGAACATAAAATAAAATGTAAAATGTTCTCTGTCACTAATCAGAATTTCCTAGAGTATTACACTTACCCTTTCAAACTGGCTGAGCAAAAACTCACACACATATAAGCCTGACTACAAACAGTTTGTCTACACTGACCATTGCTATAGCACCCAAGCACTAGTACAGATCTTTCTAGCTCTATGTACAGGATGATTATGACTTTGATGTCATCTAGGTATCTGCATAATAATAATATGGCAGAAACAGATCAAGAGAGTAAGCAATGATACATTCAGAAAGTCTCTTTTTCAGGAATCCAATCTTTGTTAACAGGTGTATCCTGGCACAACAGAGGTTAATGAAGGTCTAATCTAAGAATCAGTGATGTTAGGCTGGACCTTCTAGACCTCAAGATCTGCTTTCTGTTACCTTCTCCTTGAGATCCTCTAGTAAAGATTTTTACTTTTTGCTTTAAATGGAAATAAGATATTTAGTTAATTTAACAATGAGCCTAGTTTTCTGAGTTCTACCTGTCTATATGCAAATGTAGGACAAATTCATATTATGTTATCTAAACTGTTAACATGTCCAGGGAAAAACAATTTAGTGCAATACAAGCCACTATTTGACTTTGACTGCAAGTTTTTTATCCCCATAGGAGCAATAGAGAAGGATTTACTTGGAAGGTATTTTCCCTTCTTAATAAATTTGCATTTATATTCTAGTATTATTGACTTCTATCATTAGCAGGAATATGGCAGAACATACATTCTGTATGACAGAAATATGTATGTATATGGGAGGATATCTGCAATATACTTCAGTTCCCTGATTTGTACTCAGCACATCATGACTTCTGTCCAAGTCACATACATCTGTTATTTTTGCTTCAAATTCAGTGAGTCTGGTAGGAGTGGTACATGCCATCAGCAGGTAGGACTGCAGTAAGGACATGGACATGTTGCATCCTAGGTCTACCTGGTGTTGCCCAGCATGGGTGTAACAAGTGTGCATCTAAGACCTAAGTCTTAGACTAGTTCAGTCTACCCAAGTCGAGGGCAAATACTGCAGCCCAGCTGCTTTACAAATAATTCACTATAGGAAATGTAACTCATTCATCTGCTAGCTGTAAAACAGCAAAAATAGATGTGTGCAAGCTCACTCTGTCCTTCAAGCACACAATGGATTCTTTTGCCTATTAGAAAGGTGGTTGTGACAGAACTTAGCTCCATCTCCAATCTCTAACTTTCCCCAATTTCATTGCCTACACAGAGATGTACTGAACATGAAGAATTTATTCTTCTTCAAACATGGAATCAAGTCCTGGAGAAATTCTCCTCTTACCCAAACTGTAATTAATACAGTCATAAGGTTACAGGCACAACCAAGTCAAAAGAGTTGGAAGCTTGTTAAAAAAACAAAAAACAAAACAAAACAAAACAAAACCCCTTACTTTTTAAATTTTTTTTTTTTGTGAAGAACAATTTAAATAGTACAAATAATATATACATCTGTCCACAGTGTTAAAATCAATGCAGGACTGTCACCTGAAAGTGAATAATTCAGACTATTTTTCCCATGATGGAATATCATTCTTCATACTGCTCACAGCTGAGATAACTCTATTAGAAGTGAGGTGTATTTTCTAAGGGAGGATGATGTCATATGCCTAGAAAGTACAAAGCTGGCAGTGCTTACAGCAGCACAAAACCAAGAAGATACTCATTTGTTTGAGTGTCCCAGACTATATATTAGGAGTCCTGGAGCTGTGCCAAACTACCTAGCAATAATTGTAGCAGTCGTCTGTGAATAGTGATATCTGACAGTGTATTAGTAGTTCATTTAATTTATTGTCTTCCCACCTTATTAGCAGTACATCACAAGGCTGGAAAACTTTCCAAGCTCACATTTCAAAAGCAGAGCCTTTACAGCTGCACATTAAAACTAGAAATTTGGCTTATGTAATTTTCTTCAATCACGTCAATATAACCTGACATTATCGTGTTGCAGAGCTCTCGCTTATGCAATGACAACTCTGTCTCAGTGGCTAAGCTGGCTGTTAAAGTGATTCACTGCACTCAGGCTCAAAGGTTTCCAAGACAGACCCAAAGGTGGCTTACAAAATTGTAAGGAACTTTGCCAGGCTGTTATTTTTTGTTGGTGGTGTTCTTTGTTTGTTTGGGTGGTTTGGTTTGGTTTAGTTTGCTTGGAAACAATGCTCAGAAATCCCACTGAGCAACGATGACATGTCAGGAGCTCTTCAGCCTTCACTTCAAACAGTTGCTTTGCTGGCATATGCAATCACACACAACAAATGTGGTTGTACACAACCACAAAGCCTCAGATACCAGGGACATGAGGTATAAACAAAAGCTCAGATAGCCTCATATGTACACAGAAGGAAGAATGACATTTGCTGTATACAGTATCACCTATTATATTCTTTCCATTATTCTTCAAGCATTAGAAGTATTAAAACTAGAGAGTTAATGCCCTTAGCCCTGTTCTTTGAGTATTCTGTCTATAATTCATGCATTTACATATGTATCTCTGAGAAGGTAAAACTAATATTCTTGTAGTCTGAGGCATTTTCTTCCTAAATTCTGTGTTCGAAGATTTAGCTCAATCACAAATAGATTCATCTCATGAACTGCATTATAAATATTGAGTCAGGCCATTGATTATCCTTTATATGTGGTATGGCTCACTGCCAAGATAAAAGTTGGAGGTACTTTAGGGGAGAGCACACATTGTTCTCTACTAGACATAAATATCACCAACCGCTGTTCTTAAATGATACAGTCTCCCATCCTGAGTTCAAACTGCAAATATTTTGCTACGTCTTGCAAAACAAATAATAAAGAGAATAACTTATGTTCTTTCATGTTGACTTGTTGTAAGAATTGTGTCAGCATTCTCAAAGCAACAGGTCACATTATTTCCAACCAGAGACATGAGAGGAATAGATTATTTTGAATATATTGTATTTCTTAAATCAGAAAAGAATGTGTATTCTTGAACAGGAAAGTGTTGTCAGCATGTTTTATTGACTGTGCTGTTTATTGGCCTAAGCCTTAAAAGATATAGATGGATAAGTACTGAAGTTGGCTGCATACCTTTCACTGTGGGTAAGAATTCAAGGCTTAGTTAGTGTTTGCTGAATAAATTATTTAGAGGGGTTTGTAGGATTTTTTGGTTGGTTGATTGATTTTGGTGGGTTTGTTTGTTTTGTTATTTGCTTGTTTTGTGTTTTGTTTATTTTTTGTTGGGCTTTTATTCTTGTATGAAATACAGTTTTCATCATATTTGTGGGATTTATTTTTTTATTCAATATTTTTCATAAATTTATACTGTAGCTGCCTATCTTGAAAGCTTCTTGAAGAACTGGTAAGATGAATAAAGGAAGCAGAATAAAGGAAGTTAGAGGGTTGTCCATGATCCCATGAAATTACATACACACACTCCCAAAACCCTGACCAAATCCCAGCAAACCATCCAAAACCAGCACAAACTTATGATGGATGTAAAATTGTTTAACTGAGTTTTCTAAGTCACTTGCTAGTGTGAAAATATACAAATTCAGTGGTTGGTCTTTTAAATAGTGCAAATAATCCATGATTAAAACAATAGAAGAATAATCCTTAGGAAGACTGAATGCAAAAGTACTGAATAAAAAAGTCTACTAAGGCATGAGTTAACATTGTCAGGACTCATTATTAATGTTGAGGTAAGAACAAGAAAATTTAAACTTTACATTTGAAATAAAGATCAAATTCAAGTTTCTATCGTAACTGTGATATAGCTGTGCGTGTTTATTTGTCAGACAATAAAAAAATATTGCTTCAAATCAATTAGGAAAAGGACTGAGATATTATTGATACATTCTGTTAAAACAAATATTCTTTCCAGTTTAAAATACTGGGGAATGCATGTTCCAACACTTAGCCAATTTATGCAACTAATGGCAGTATGTATCTTCCCCTGTCAGCCTTCCACTACAGTACAGGCAATCACAGACATGAATGACACACAGATGACACAGATGGGACAGGACCTATAATGGCTATTTTTTTTTCAAAAAATGCTGCTATTTCTGAAAATGCTCACATAGGAAATAATTTGTACTTGGATCTACAGGTACTTTGAAATAATGGCTATTGTGCCTTTTTCCCAGTAAAGAATTTTTTGCAGATTTTTGTGCAGTCAAACAAGGGGAAAAAAAAAAAAAGTAAGAAAACACGCTATGAATTGTCCATACAAATTAAAGCCCCACTTATCCATGCTAATGATTACTATGAATATCAAAATCATACAAACATATCTCATGACTGAGAGAGTAAATAAGTTGATCGCATGCCACTAATTATATCCAGTATAAGACTTCAAGCCTTCATCTACTTCCATTTACTTAAATGTCTCCCTCTCATGTGGATTTATTCACATTGCTAATTCCCTTTGCTAATCCAGGGAAGAATGAAAATATAGCTACTACTAGTATTTGTGTTTGGAAAGAAAATTGCTCCTGAAGATAAAGGCAATGCAATGCAAGGATCTCCTGCTTCATCTGAGGCTCAAGGTTGAATCTCAGATTCAGAAGGTATCAGATTCATTCTTGCCTAGTAAGTTAAATAAAGGACAAGATCAATTTTTTGCCCCTCAGTTGAAGTGATATGCACAACTAGCAACATAAAGTGTGAATTGTTGCTTTCCAAACAGAGTGATACTGCTTATAGCATGAGGGTTCATGCTTGTCTGCAAACTCTGTCTTGGCACAGGCCACAGGCCATGCTACCAAATAGTATGAATGGTCATAAACAATACTTAAGCCAATGTTCCAGTGCTAGCATCTCTCTCAAGACCATCACTTGGAAATATTATCATCATATGTCATGAAGTTTCTTATGGAAAGCTGGACACTCAATGCTTAAGATTGACATCATCTCATCTCTAACATGTTTGTACACATTTTGAGTTCCCAAAGCTTATTTCTGCTTGTTAAGAGTGGAAGTGCTAAATGAATTGAGAGTTAGATAGAGTACCTAGTGCATTTAATTTTAAATACAGAGATCATTTCTCAGAGACGGTCAAACGAAGCATCTTCCATTTGACGAGAATGCTAAAACCCTTTGCGGGTTTTGTTTTGGTGTGTTTTGGGGTTTTGTGCTTGTTTGATTTGCTTTGTTTCTTAAGATTACCATAATGGCAACAAGAAACAATGAGGAAGTCCACCTATATTCTCTGATTTCCCAATGGAATCTATTCATGACAATCAGAAAGCGAATAAAACTCTTGACAGAGGAACAAGGCAATGCTTGTGAGCTAATGAGCAGCATGGAAATGGCCCAGACATACAGATGTGTGGTGCAGCCTAAAACTGGGTACAGGAAAATAAGAGGGTAAAATAGAGATCTCTATTATATCCTAATACTGTGCCACAGGGTCGCTTCCAAAAACAGATGCTACAACCTCTAGGAGCATGTACTTGTGCTTAAGGGGGAATTGTGAGACAATAGGAGTCCTGTATTTCGGTTCATACCTTTTAACACTTTTTATTTTCTTCCCCAAAAATCTAGACCGTTACAGCTTGAGGTCTGCCCTATAGGTAGATCTAGCCTTTGCGCAGCCCCATTTTGAATGGTCATGCACTTATACTGGACTGCAAACATCTTTTATCCTTTCCCATCAATCAAGGAATGGGTTTACTTCACAAAAGGTATATTTATATTGACTTCTGTTGGCACAGCTTCAGTTATAAGAGTGGCAATAGGGCAGACATCTGACTGGCAAATATGAACTGACAGTTTATTTATGTTTGAGTTACAGATGTGTCATTTTCTTGTTCAAGAACAAGAAGAACAAAAAGGTCTTGCTTTGTGCTACTCACTACAGTACTGGTGGAAGGGAAGACTATTTATATGAAAACCTATTTCTCCTTTGAGTAAAGAAGGTAGAACCTGAAAAGACTGGGGAAGGCAATCTGATGTTATTGCTTTAGTATGAGTCTTAGTATCTGCCAAATATTTTTATATTGATGTACGCAATGGAGTAGCCAGGCTTTTAGCCTGAAACCAGTAACAGCCAGGGCATTCAACCCTCAGAGACTATCAATTCAACAATCCAGAATCACAGAGTTAACCAGGTTGGAAAAGACCTTTGAGATCATGGAGCCCAACCTATCACCTAACACCTTCAAATTGACTAACCATGGCACTAAGTGCCTCATCCAGTTTCCTTTTGAACAACACCAGGGGCAGTGACTCCACCACCTCCCTGGGCAGCCCATTCCAATGGGCAATCACTCTTTCTGTGAAGAACTTCTTCCTAACATCCAGCTTAAACCTGCTCCGGCACAATTTGAGACTGTGTCCTCTTATTCCGTCACTGGGTGCCTTGGAGAAGAGACCAACCCCCACCTGCCTACAACCTCCTTTCAGTTAGTTGTAGAGAGCAATGAGGTCTCCCCTAAGCCTCCTCTTCTCCAGGCTGAACACCCCCAGCTCACTCAGCCACTTCTCACAGGGCTGTGCTCCAGGCCCCTCAACAGCCTTGGTGCCCTTCTCTGAACATGTTCAAGCACCTCAACATCTTTCTTAAATTGAGGGGCCCAGAACTGGAC
>WBNM01020622.1:0-16136 GCA_013399055.1 Ramphastos sulfuratus
CAGGCTTCCCAGGGAGGTTGCGGGGTCTCCTGCTCTGAAGATATTTGAAACCCGCCTTGTTGTGTTCCAGTGTCATCTGGTATAAGTGATCCTTCTCTGGCAGGGGGATTTGACTGGATGATGTTTTAAGATCCCTTCCAGCCCCTAATACTCTGTGATTCTGTGATTTATACTAAAGAAGGAAGAAATATTTCACACTGGGGCACTGACCCAGGCTGCCCAGATTGGTGGCAGATGCCTCATCCCTGGAACCACTGCAGATTAGGTTGTTTGGGATTCTGAGCAACCTGATGTAGTTGAAGGTGTTCCTGCTAGAAGATCTTGAAAGGTTCCTTCCAACACAAACCAGTCTGTGATTCTATGACACAGAATTATTTTTATTCACCATATTCGTAGTTTCAGAATTAGAAGATCAAAGTAATTTAAATGTTAGCTTTCAAAAGGAGGGAGAAAGCTGTTAAGAAGACCCAAAATTCCTTCCCTGGAGAAGTAACACCACCCATCAGCATGACCCTTGTGGAAGACATCTGTAAAAAACTCCAGAAGTATATCTTTAGATGTTTATTTCTGCAGGATGGACTGATAGCCATCCATCAGTTGGGAGACAGAGTGGGTCTTATAAAAGGGTCCTCATTTTTCAGGGTACAAATATTTGGAGCTGTGTGTTTTATTTTAAGCAATTTTGAAAAAACAAAAACAAAACCACAAACCAAACAAAAAACCCCAAACCAAAACCAAACTCCAAACAAACAAAAGCCTACCAACCAACCAAGCAAAACAAAACAAAAACCCAGCAATAACAACAACAAAAACAAACAACCAAACCAAGCAAAAACTTAAGGCCAAGTAAGAAACAAAAATATTGAAAGCCACCTTTGTTTTCCTTTGCCCTGTTCTGAAAGCTTTAATCTATGAATCCAAACATCCCTACAGAGTCTTCCCCTAAAACTAAAATAGGAGTAGTACTTATTTTTTCCTTCTCCACCAAAGTACTGGATTTTTTTTTCCTAAGATTAAAATCAGCAGGTTTTGGTGAAGCTGGACTTATCCTGGAAGAGCAAGTTTGGTAAAATGAATGATAATATCTATTAGTGTTTATTCAGTGAGGAGCCTCATCATAGGCTTAAGTCTGGATGAAGATTTTTCAGAAATACTTTTTACTGAAACAGAGATGCAGTGAGTGGACATTATTGAGTGTTTAACCAACTCTAACCCAACATGTATGACTCTATAAAACAAAAAATCCCAAACCAATCCAAACCAAATTTAAAAAAAAAAAAAAAAAAAAAAAAACCAAAAAACCCTAAAAAAACAAACAAAAAAAAAAATCTCCAAAAAAACTCCAAACCAGATAACGGTCAATATGACCCAAAATAGGAGACATCTGTGGTCCTTAATAGAAGAAAGTAACTAGCAGTATCTCAAGGGCCTCCTCATGTAATTCAGAGATTTTCTTTTTTGGTTCTTTTTCTTTCTGGGTTTGAAGACAGATTGTTTTACAAGGTACATCAGCCTGCAGGGAATAGCAATTTCCTATTTCCCCTGTGACAAAACAAATGTAACTTTTAAAACTGTTTATCTTTGATCAAAAAATATATTACTTAGTGCACTAAGTAAACGGCTCTATAATTTGTCATTGAAATTATTACTTCCTGTGGCTATTTTTAGTATTTTTACATTTGCTGGGCAATTGGTAACAAGAGCTGATATCCTTGCCATTTGTTTCTTATTTTTGTAATGATCTTAGGAAAAAAAAACAAAACATTTTGAAATATGAGCTGTTCCTTAAAGTAATGGATAAACTACTATGCTGCCAGGAATTATACACAACTTCCTCACTAAATAATCATGGGAACTCAAGCAACAACCACAACCCACACACATAATGCATGAAACCATACGGAGCACATATATTACATTTCTGTGGTAACTCATTCATCCACAAAGTCCAAGGCAACGATCAGAGTATTAAGAGAAAATAAATAATAAAACAATCCCCCCTACACCTCTTTCTCACTCTACCAATCACAAAACCAAAGGGGGAAAAATTAAAAAGAAAAAAGAAAAAAAAAGAAGAGGGTTTGTAAGATCAAACTATATCTTATGATTAGACTCTGAGGTCCAGTTTTCTGTGTTTTTATGATTTACTAATTAGACTGCAGATGTATTTTTCATGGCACTGTGTTACTATAACTCATCTGTACAATTTATCCTCCATATTGTGTAAGGCCGTGTTGAAACAGTTGTCTCTTTAGATCTATCAGTCTGTGTCATGGGTCCTTAGCTTTTCTTACCATTTTCTCTCTTCAGTTTTCTTTTTTTTCTGAAGGTGTCATAGTCTGAAGTGTGCTGTGGCATTATGAATCAGCATGCTTCTGTTTATTGATCACAAGCTCTAAGCCGGCTATCCTCTTTCCCTTTGATTCTATGTAAAACAATATCTTTGATCTAGTGGTTGTCCTTTCGGTCACAGAGAGAACATTTTTTTGTCTTCCTCAATTGGCTCTGAGGTGATTTAGAACTTGTGTCTTTGATTTCTCTCCTATTTAACAAATTCACCTTTTCCTAGAGGGAGGTGTAAATTAGGACACCCAAACACACTGCCATTTATCAGCTTCTTAATATCTTTTAAAGACGTGTTTGTTGTCAGGAATGGACGAAAAGAAAGTGTGATTACAATTTCTCTCTATAGTCCAGATTTTTTTTCGCCTGACACTTGGGTACTGACTTAGAAATTCTCTCCTTTATTCCTTCATTTTAACTTTCCCTTGAAGCATTTCCGACAAGTCCTAATCTTATCCTACATACACCTTTTCTTCCTGTTACTCTATACCCACAGGGGTTCCTTGTGACTCATCTTTCTTACTTTAGAAGAAAGATTCTTAGTATTCAGAAAGTAGCAACACTATTCCATAACATCAGCTACTCTCTTCTCTCTGACACGGATATGTTATCTACACAGAACTCTGAGGTCTTCATGAGATATCACAGCACTCAGTAACACGCAGAAGGGAAAGCATTGTCATTTACAACTGCAGAATACCTTCATTTCATCTAAAGCTAGATTTCACTCTTGAGCTGTTCACCTACTTCTGTTAAACACTATGAAAGTCCTACAGATAAGCTATGGTCTAGACCCATGTGTTTCTCTTTATCACGTTCCTACCTGAATTAGTACTGTACTACTAACCTGTGCTAGTGGGAGGTGTCCCTACCTATGGCTGGGGGTTGGAACTGGATGATCCTCAAGGTCCCTTCCAACCTTACCATTCTATGATTCTATGATTCTGTGAATTTATAGACATTTGAAGTGTGCAAATTAAAACTCACCACAATTGAAAAACAGCTCATAGTCTGGAATTCAGTATCATCTGTTTTCATAAGCAAATTCAAACAGTATCAAACACTGGAACAGACTGCTCAGGGAGTTGGTTGAGTCCCCATCCCTAGAGGTGTTTAAAAGAGGCACAGATGTGATGCTGAAGGACATGATTTAACACCAGCTTTGGGGGGAGTTAGTAAATGGTCGGAAACAATAATCTTAAAGGTCTTTTCCAACTAAAACAATTTTATGATTTGATGTTTCCAATATTGGAAATCTCTGGGAGTCTTTGATCATCTGTATTTTCTTGAAAAAACAACATCCCAAACATCCCTAAAATTAAAAATATATTCTTATTTTTGTAGTAATTATTAGGGAAGGGGACTGCCATTGCCAACAAATTAATCTGTACCATTATTTTGAGAAATGGACATAGCACATCCTTCTGGGGAAATTCAAAGCTGAGCTGACTACTGCAGACTGTTCTGGATTAGCTAGTCTTGTAGACCTGCATTCTGAAAATATGAGTAACTCTTGGGGGTTTTTTTTCCCATGTTTTCTTCTAAAAAGTAATCTTTAATTGTCTATTCAGAGCAATGAATCTGGCTAAGTGCTTCTTCTTGCAGTTTATCCACTAATGCAGGCCAAGGCTTTGAATGGCAAAAGGTATGGATCAGAAATGCATCTCCAAATCAGGTTTATTTATTTCCAAAATGTTAAGCACAGCAGCATGCAATTTCTTTTGTTCTTGACTTCCTCTCATATAAATATTTGTACAGACAAAAATTGTTAGAATCTGAGGATGCAACAGTGATGGCAAAGTTTAATGTGTTGGTCATCTAATTAAGGCTGTTCTTTGGGACTGAAAACTTAGATTAAAACCACATTAACCATATCAACATCAGCTTCCAACAGACAACAATAGTGATAACAACAATATGACCAAATGAAATAATAAGTTATCCAGGAGTCAGAAATATGGCCCTCTGTCCAAGAAGGCCAGTGGTATCCTGGGGTGCATTCAGAAGTGTGTCCAGCATGTCAAGGGAGGTTCTCCTCCCCTTCTACTCTGCCATAGTGAGACCATGTCTAGAGTATTGTGTCCAATTCAAGAGGGACAGGGATATACTTACAGTATCCAAAGCAAGTTAAGAGAATGATGAAGGAAGTTGAATATCTGTCTGATGAGGAAAGGCTGAGAGATCTGGTGCTGATTAGTCTGAAGAAGACTGAGAGAAGACCTTATTAATGTTTGCAAATATCTGAAGGGTGGGTGTCAAGAAGAAGGAGTCAGGCTCTTCAGTGGTGTCTTGTGACAAGACAAGAGGCAATGGATGCAAAATGAACATATGAAATTTCACCTCAATATGAGGGAAAAATTCTTTGTTGTGGGGGTGCTGGAGCCCTGGAACAAGCTACCAGAGTTTGTGGAGTCTCTATCTCTGGAGACTTTCGAAACATGTCTGGATTCGTTTCTGTGTGACCTGCCCTAGGTGATTCTGCTTTGGCAGGGGAGTTTGATTCAGTGATCCCTTCCAAATACTAACTTCCGGTGATTTAATGGTTCTATGAATATTAAATATAAGACTCAGAGAATAGCTCATGCTCCACAACATATAGGTGTTGTTGGATCCTACTTCTTCTCTCAGGTACGTTCAATAAATTTTACAAGCCAAACCTGGAGAAGAGAAATCAATGCATTTTAGACTTGAAATCAGATACAGCTTAGATCTCAAACATAATCCTGGTTACCTTATGCCAGGTGGCCACCAGACACACATGGAAATCCATGTATGCATACGCAGACATATGAACAAAACTACATGGAAAATCTTTTGAACTTTGTAGAAGAAGCAGCTGTGCATTTGCAGTTGTCAAAGTCCCCAGCTGTGCCTTCTGTGTAAGATCATGCAATGCTGTCTCCAGATTGTCAGGAGAATGTATTAATTTTGCACCATTTTCTGTTCCCTTTACACTCTTTGTCATGAAAATGAGCATGTATAATGAAGAGAACATGAGAGGCATTAACATTCGGTGATAACTCACTTCACTGTCAAAAATAGTGGTCACACAATGGGAAGTGGCATGTTTATCCAGTCTCAAGGCCAATGTAGGCATGAAGACTTAAAAATGGCATGGCATGGCTATATTGCATTTCTTTTGGAAGGATTCTCTCACATGCAGATGCAAAAGCAGCAATGTGATTGACAACACAACAAAAAATATATTTTAGCAGATTGCCAATGTTAGAAAATTAATTCCAGATTTCCTTAATTTTTNGTCTGGTATGTGCCATCCTCTAACCCACAGGATATTTTGTAACTAGATATTAGGGAGCTGAATGAAAAGAAAATGCTGAGCAATGCAAACATTAACAGTATTCGGCCATTTGAATTCAGCTAAATAATTTTCAGCTGATTTTGTATGGTTGAACATGTAAATCACCCATCCTGACTGCTACCAACTGCTGCAGTAGCAGCTGCTCTGCCTGGTCTCCAGACCAGCAGATTCTCTTGTTCCCAAGAACAACAAAGAGGGTAGAAGTTTCCTCCAAGAGTTAGCAAACCACCCTCTGACCTCCTGAGAAACCCAAACATAAACCCAGAATGACAATGATGTAACTGCATCATGCACATAAGAAACAGAACATCATTTCCCCCTAGTGATGTACAGGAAAAAAACCAAACCCTAAACACTTTTTTCTGCAAGATCTATTCCCAGTCTTGCTGTCTTTAGACTCTCCTCCTTCCTCTCAATCTAGCTCAATATTTTGTATATAAAGAGGAGATCATCTCTGTACTGATTCATCTGTCCCCAAGACTTCAGGGAGAGATTACTCTCTGTGTCTCTCCATTCATAAAATGGCCATGAAAGCAGCTTAACCACTCTGCTTCTACAGTTTAAGTTATAGGGAGATATTTCATATGTCATGCAGTCAAAAACTCTTAGAAAGTTAAGACAGAGATGTCCACAAGGCTTGGGCTGGGGGGAGAAATTAATTAATTTTTAAAAATCAGTGCACTATTTCGCAGTTGTATTAACACAAATGCTGGTATTTTGTGTGCCTTTCTCTGCTTTGGGGATCTTCCCCATCTCTTTGGCTGGAGAGGCGAATGCACTTTTGGGACAGATCTCCTAAACCATCAGATCCAACACTAAGCTCAGGAATGTGCAGCACAAAATTTTTGTGGTGCCCAAATGCCAAACTCCAGAATTACTGAAGGCGAGAATAACAGTCAAACAATGTTTGTCTTCTGGTTGACATCATTGTTAAAATCACTGCTCATGGAGCAGATGAATTTTCTCACCAGCTTCTAGAAGAACTCTCCCGTGATTCTCAGCTTGATTGCCTTTCCCTAGACAACTATTACACTTCCACCATACTCTTTGAATTGCTGTTCCAGGAAGCTGAAAGCTATTCCAAAAAAGAGAAGAAAATTAGTTTCTTCCTTGGTTTACATTTAGCTAAGCCCCATTTAAAGCCCTGCTCTTCCACAGCAACCCCTGTGTGTACACTTCAGTGTGTAGAGCAGTGTTTTATTTTTTGGCAGACACAGTACTTAGGTTTAGACTGAACATGAGAGCGTTAAAAAGGGAGTTGTTTTTTTTTTTTAAATCCCACCTTCTCAGAGAATCAACACAAACCACTTGTGGCTGTAGAAAGTAATGTAGTTGTAACAACCTTTCCTTACCTGGAAGTCTGATAGTACAAAATATTGCAGGGTGTCAGCTTAGTCCTCTGTCAATATTTGCACTATTATTTGTGCAGCTGAACACAGTGAATCAGCAGACGACTCAACCTCCCAAACACCACAATAAGAGCAAATAAATAAATAAAGCTCTTCCCTCACACCAAGAAATTGCACACATACACATATCCTTGTTGAAAAACCTGATAGAGAGAAATAAAAGCAATTTGAATTTTCTTAAAAGCTCATCAGTCCTCCTATAGTTCTCGTGAATAGGCTGATCTGATTTGTTAAATTCCTTTAACCTTGAAAGATGATTAGGGAGTAATTTTTATTGTTGTTGTTGTTGCTGTTGCACAAATGGATGAGTACATTTCCCCAGCAAGTTTTGGAGACAGACTGGTAGTAGGTACAATTAATTCAGCACATATCATTTGCTGCATCCTCGCTTCTTTCACAGAAATCCTTGCCAACTGATCGCAGGCAGAAGATTGGCTTTGGTTCTGCAAGCAGCTGCTCATCTTCCCACTTTGCTGGAGGTAAGTTGTCACAGCAAAGCAGCTGCTAAAAGAGTGGGAGGGAGACACCAATGAGCAGAAACAATTGTGTTGATAAAAAAAAAAAAAAAAAGAAAAAGGAAAGAAAAAAAAGTGGAAAAAAAAGTAAAGGAGCAGCATTCTCACTTTCTTCAGACAGATTGGGTTATACTACATCTTATTTGCCTAAAAAGAAACAGCGTGACCACAAGTTAACCTTGAAATATGTGAACTTTTGGAAACTTGTATAACTCAGAAAGCCCATGAAAAGAAAATCTACGATGAAATATTATTCTGCTGATAATGAGTTCTGTGATCAAATTTGACATACTCAGAGATCTGAGGTTTGTGAAGATTCAGTGCAGATTTAATCTTATCTGATTCTGCTTCAAATGCATTAAGCCTGGTTTGCAAGAGATAATAATTATTTATGTCAACACTGGTGTAAGGAAGAGTTCTCAGGCTCAAACTCAAAGAAAACATAAGTGAGGAGAACTCACAAAAAATCTGGAATCCTGGAATTCAAGAGATAAAAAAGTTAAATTAATAATAATCTTTTTTGTTGTTGTTTGTTTTGTTTTTGTGTGTGTGGCAGTGCTTTGCTGAGATAATAGAATCATGGACTTATAGAATGGTAAAGTTGGAAGGGACCTCAAGGATCACCTAGTTCCACCCCCCTGCCATAGGCAGGGACACCTCCCACTAGTACAGGTCACTCAAGGCCTCCTCCAACCTGGCCTTGAACACCTCCAGGGAGGGAACATCCACAACCTCCCTGGGCATCCTGTTCCAGTGCCTGTAAAGAATTTCTTCCTAACATCTAGTCTAAATCTTCCCTCTGTCAGTTTAAACCCATTGCCCCTAGTCCTGTCATTGCAAGACCTTGTAAATAGATCAATGATACTCTCTTTAGATGTAAAGATCTCACTTCTGTAATGAGGCATGACTCAAATATGTCAATGTAAATTGCCAGTTACGGTGTAATTAATTGTTTTGGAGAAGATTTGTTTAAGCTATGGAATTCAAAAAGATGGTCAGAGACTCAATTACTTCAGAGGATACTATGTGATAGTGCACTTTGTTCTAACACAAATAATATTTTGGTCAGAAATTTGAATAGGTTGCCCAGGGAGATGGTGGAGTCACCATCCCTGGAGGTGT
This sequence comes from Ramphastos sulfuratus, assembly GCA_013399055.1. Lineage (NCBI taxonomy): Eukaryota > Metazoa > Chordata > Aves > Piciformes > Ramphastidae > Ramphastos > Ramphastos sulfuratus. Next base: position 8,709 of record WBNM01020622.1, read on the forward strand.
TGAAGAAATGTGTGGACATGGCACCTGGGGATATGGTTTAGCAGCCAGCATAGTCTTAGGTTGACAGTTGGATTCAATGATTCTTAGAGATCTTTTCCAACCAAAACAATTCCATGAACACTTTGAGGTACCCCAGAACACTCTTTGTGCTATTTTTTTGAAAAGAAAATAAAAATAACACCAAGAAGTGCATGGTGTCAAATACCTGTGGAACATATGCTGCATTCCTAACATTTTATAATAGCAAGATTGTCTTCAAGTCTTTTTAAAAAAAAAAAAAAATTACTATTATACCTGTACTGGTTGCCTAATAACATGAATCCTGCAAAAAGGAGGTCTAAGAAAATCCCTGTATTTTACAAATGTTGATAATATTGAGCAGCTAACAAATCAACAGAACATTCATATGTGTTTTTGGTATTCAAACAGTAGGTCAAAGTCTATTTCTGCAGTGGAAGAACTCATCAGTCCATATAAAGTAAGCATCTCCTCTGTTAAATATTGACAAAAAGGGGAGCAGTCCCAGACGATTTACAATAATACCTGTCCTAACACTAGATCTTAAATGCGTGTGATCCAAGGCATGAAAACATAAAAACATGGGAAATATTAGAGCATGAGACATCATCCATGTTTGAAATAGGCTACAGGAAAGGTGGAGAGGGACTTTTTAGGCAGTGATGGGAGGAAGAGTAATGAGAAAAACTGGACTGAGATTAGACATTAGGAAGAAATTCTTCTCCATGATGGTAGTGATGCAGTGAAACAGGATGCCCAGGGAAGCTGTGGAGATTCCAAGTCCAGAAGTGTTCAAACCCAGGTTGGATGGGTCCCTGAGCAAGCCAGTCTAGTAGAAGGTGTCCTTTTTGGCTGCAAAATGTTTGGAACTAGACCATCTTTAAGTTCCCTTCCAACTCCCAAAACATTCTGTGATATACAGTGATATCCACAGTCTCAGTACTCTGACTCTGCACTAGTTGAAAAGACAACGAGAATTCACTATAACACAGATGATGAACAATTACATTTGTGCAATATGCAAGGAGCAGCTAGCCTTCACAAGTTTTGTTCCCTGCAAAACTGTCCATCAGATACATAATGCAGCATCTGTGCATCGGCAGGGCACTGTGAACTATTGCACTGAAGGAGTAAGGAGAAGTGTTTTCTTTGCATATCCCTGTAGTGTCTAGCCTTTAACAGGTGATGTGATTCCAGTAACCCTGGAACTCTACCGTGCCTTCTGAAAGTCAACTGACAAAGCAAGTGGGTGAACCAGTAGTTCAGAAATTTGTTTCATACATAGATGTAACTTTCATTCTTCTTTTCCACATCAGAGAGATTGTGTGGTTTTGGAACCTCTCCTCTGTTTTTTTTGGCTTTCCTTTTTGGGGGGGTACTTTTTCTCCTGTGGAAGACTATTGGTCTTGTTACTTGTTATCTGAGAGAGATTTAATTAAAATATTTTTTTTCTTTTCTTTTTTTTTTTTTTTCCTAGTTTAAAGGAAGTCCATAATAACTATAAAGACTAGAAGAAACAGGACACTCACCAAATCTAAACTGGCACAACTAGGTGGTATGCATATGTATGGTATCTACATTTTCATTAGAATATTTATCTCTCCTTCCTGTCTGATCCTTTTTGCCACAAGCTTAACCTATTTTTCTTTGTTCACACACTTTGAATTTTTGTAACAAGTGTGGGATAGGGTTTTTTTTTAACTTTTTTTTTTTTTTCTTTTTTAATGTGTTTCTTATTTTTAGTCTTAAGAAACATACACACTCGGAATTGAGGCTTCATTATGAACATTATGTTGATTAGAAAATGCATCAAAGACAGAGTATGTGGTTCTGGATATCAAATCAAAAATGTTTGAATTAGTTAAAAAATAACCTTTATTTGTATGTCATGAATCTGAGATATCCTTTTTGCCAGCCACTCTCAAGTTTTATCACTATCCAGAAAAAAAAGTGCAAGGAAAAAGCGTTCCTTCTTCCCATTTAGGGCTGCAAAAACCACTTGCAACTGTATTTCTTAGGCAAGAACTCTTGTTGTGCTGAAGTGAAGTAGTGGGTGCATGCTGATCTACTGTTAATGCAGCAAGCACTTGAACTTTTATTACAAAAAATAATCAATAACAGATTTGGCCCTTTTCTCTCTCTCTCTCTCTTTTTTGTTGTTGTTGTTGTTTTGTTTGTTTTTTTGTTTTTTTGTTTTTTATGAGCACCGTGCACTCAGTCAGCATGAAGCTCTACTCTCCTTTAACTAACTATATCAAAGAAAGAAAGCATCACCCTGCTACCACATTTCACAGAGAGGAAGCTCAATTACAATTGGTTTCCTGAAATTCATGTGCAAAAATCACAATGGAATTGTGAGCAAGACTCAGATTTTCCAACTCTCACTTTCACCCTTCTGCAAGCTCCTGTTTTCCTTAAACTCTTCTTCCTCTTGTGTACAATTGGATGAACTGTACCTGCCATGACCATATTCGAGACTGTTTCTTTTGGATGGAAGCAGTTGATCAGGAAAGACTGAATCTTTATGCACAAAACCAAACAGCAATGCTCTCTTGTGGCCAAGAAGGTCAATGGTATCCTGGGGTGCAGTAAAAGGAGTGTGTTCAGCTGGTAGAGTGATCCTCCCCTCTACTCTGCCCTGGTGAGACTNGAGACTTGAGACCAAGCTTTCATGCCTTTCCACATTTTCACCCCCAGACCATGCTGATGCAGATGCATAAGGCCACGCAATAAATTGTATAAATCAAAAGACCTTGGCTTAACCATGAAAAAATAACCATTAGAAAAAAACAAAGATCCAGCTTATTTCAGTGATGTGATTTAAAATATGAGGTCTTCTGCATCAAGATGGGTGGCAAAGGGATGAGAACGAATGGTGAGGGAGCTACAAGGTCCTTGGTCAGATTTGCCACAAAAGGCCATGAAAATTGCAAATACACTATTAATCTCCCTGAAGAGTTTTGCATCTCATAACTTTGCTGCTATGTCTGATCCCAAAGAATAATGCTCTGCTTTTGTTGCTTGTTGATGACATCAGGCTTCTATCAGGCAGAAGCAGACAGGCTTGCTGGTCTTTTCTTCCATTTATGCTTACAGGAAAAGTAGCCAATACTTTAGGAGTAGCCAATTCTTTGAAGGTTATTGCACAAAAATCATAGTGAAGGGGATGTGAGAATAAAAAATGAGCCAGGAAACTGAAGATTATAGTCCTGCTTCTGGTTTTAGCACCTCCTGGTCTCAGCTGAATCAACCCTGTGGGAACTGATTGAAGGAGAAAGAAAACAAGGTAGTCTTGTGTGAGCAAGAGCCTCACACTTCAGACAAAAAAAAAACAAAAAAAAAGGAGGGGAAAAAGTAAGAAAAAAGAAGTCAAAAGACCTTTTGAAATCCCAAGAGTATTCAAAGATAGTTTGATTTAACATCTTAGCATGCAAGTTAATAATTAACCAGTTTCCCAGTGACTAGTTGATATCTATTCATAAGGACTTTGGTTTCTTGGTCTTGGCAAGTGTTAGGCAAGGAGCGAGTGACTTAAATTATCTTGTATGTAGAAGCTCTGAATTCCTGGTAATTCATTACCCATGCCACTGTATGATGAACAATAGCTTAGCAATATTTGTTCCTCTTACCACTAATTTTATTTTCCTCAAACCTTGTTTTGTATAAACTGATGGCAAAAATGGAATATTTTCTGCTGCTAGACTACATAGTATGAGAAAAAACCCCACAAAAACAAACTGAACAATCAAGAAATACAAATAGACATAGTAATAAAATAATTGAAGTTCTAATATTTGTCATAACATTTGCAGTAGAGGCTTTATCAGGTATTATGTGGAGAATATGTAAGTGTCATTTGTTAGTGTAAAGTATAATTAAGTAATATTAATTCCTTTTTCCCATTTACTTTTACCACCAGTGTCCTGCAAAAAAATGTCAAAATTCCCCTTCAACAGCCAAGCATCTAAGCAGTGTAACTGGTGAAAACTAAGCCTTGGAGATCTACAAGGGATGTTGAATCTCAAACTACAGAAATGCTTAAACCCCAAGATAATGCTTAGATCACTGAAAAATAGTTCCCAGGTCAACAAAGCTCAAGCTCTTCAAACACCTGGTGGGATACTTTCCTTCCCATTAATGTGCAAACAGAAAGTAAAATACAAGAGAAGCTGGATCAGTGGGTTACAGCAGTACATTGCAATTCTTGCATGTGGAAAAAAACCCTAAAACTAACAAACTGACAAATACAAAGCCACAATTTTTTTACCACATTCAAGTATTAAATGATGAATGTCCACCATAAAATGTCACTATTCTGCTGTAAAACAGAGAAAGAGAAAAACAAAACAAAAGAAACAAAAAAAAAAGAAACAAACAAGCAAAAAAACAAACCAAACCAAAACAAACCTCCAAAACCACAAAAAACAAACAAACAAACAAACACAAAACCAAACCCACCCCAAAACACCAGATACTGTGTATTAATCTACAGAGCAAATGGAACAATGGAATGATTCAGCTCTAATAATACATCATATTTAATGATTTTATCATCTTAAGAGATGCATTTGAAAGTAACACAGTAGGGCAAAGCCTCTTTTCTCCCATGTGCCCCAGAAATGATGGGCTATTTTTGAGTGAATTCAGAGTGCATGAGAAATTAATGATTGACAGCTCTGGAGAATGTATTTATCCACAGACCAGGTAGAGGCTAGACAACAACAACGAACACTGGCCTCCACCTCAACCCTGACCTTCAGGGGCAGGTGAGGTGCAGATTGCCCTGTGTTGGGGTCAAGTTCCATCAGCTAAAGATATTTTTGATGGATTGTTTCTTTTCCTTTGTTTATCTATCTTTTTTTTTTTAAAGCAACTTTGTTACTTTGGAGAAAAGAGAAATCTGTTATTGAGGGACATGAGGATTTGTCTGAGTTAGGGAAAAGGAGTGGCTCTCTTTGTAAAGCATATTTTCTGGAGTGTTTCCTCTTCCTCTCAGCTGGACTTAGCTTTGAGGGGTAACTCTGCTATGATTAAACAGAGGTAGAAACTTTTGATTGTGAAGAAAGTGCCAATAATTATTGCTGCTATTGCAGCTCCTGAAGATCGTCTCTTAAAACAATAATAATGCCCTAAGGTAGTAAGGTCTTTTACAGCACTGGTATGAAAAAGTTATCTTTCACTCTTCTCCTTCACACCTTCCTACACATTTTTAATTTTTTTGAGGCATTGTCTTGCTCTTAACCTTTTTTCCTGCATGTTGATTCAGTTAAAATGAAACATCTAGCTCTCCAGTGCAAAAGAAAGTGAGAAATCTCTATGAGGATTTTGAAAGGAAGATTATGCATTTCTTGTTTATTTGATGTTTTAATTGCATATGTGCATGTACGTACCTAGGCAACTTTCATAGTGTTTTAAATGGCTAAAAAAGGTGATTTTTTTTTCTTTAAAAGAATATAGGAGGTGATTACTAAAATGGGGACAATGATTCCTAATAACAGCCCAAAATAACTATATAAGGTGCAAACAAATTGAGAAGGAAAATGTGAGTCCTACCCCAAAGGTGTGACCCAAACAAGTCAAATTCATTACATTTTCTGGCACTCAAACTAGAAGTTTTGACCCATCAGCTTACTCCAGGGCTCAGCCTGGGGGAAGGTAGACTATTAGATATAATTTTGTCCCATAAACTATTTCTTTTTCTCCACTCCAACCCGATCCCTCCCCCTAAACTGTTTACATATGAATTACTGGTGAATAGCAAGAAAGAAGGTGTATATAGTTTGCAGGGGAAGGGGAAAACACTTGTGTGGAAAATGACTCTCATTTCCCCAAATTATAAACTTGATGGGTTTTTTTCTTATGTAAAAGCTTAGTAGGTATGAAGATTTTGAACAAGCAGCAAAACAGAATGCATATTTCACAGTGATAGCTGTTTTTAAGTTGCATAAAACAGCAGGGTCTCAAAACAGTCTACTAAAAATGAATATATATATATATATGTATATATGTATAGATTACCCTTGATGATAAAATAAAAGATTTTATAAGTCTAAAGACTGCTCTAGTGTGACTTTCCAAATAGTGCCATCAGACATACTTGTAATAATTTTATTCTCAACATTAAAAGTTGCAATTTTTATTTTTCTATTTTTCAGTTTACAAATTTATCATCTGCAACTGATCAGAGAATGCCACCATGGTGGAGTCACACCATGTAATAAATTATATCCTAGTCTACGGGAAAAGTGGTTTCCTGGAACGACAACACCTCACATTGGATTACTAGCATTTGCATTCAATTAATTGTCAACTTTTTTTCTCAATGATGTAGGAAATATTACTGTGCTCAGCTTCTTAGACAACTTTAAAAATAGTTTTAACCACTGGTTTCATTCTGACTGAATTAGCTGAGGCAGTTAATGAAGCAGGAAATATAAAATAAAAATATTTTATTTCCAAAAATCTCCACCCACAAACTGTATACAAACTAGTTACATTTGGGTTCTAATTTGGTTAGGAAAATCTCCGCAAGGATGCTTATGGGCAATTCATTAATTTAGGAGAATCAGAAAATTGGAAAAGGTTTAGCCACAAACTGGCTCTGTCTTATAAATAGGCAGCCTGGAGCCCTAGGGAAGGTCTGTTCTACTCATGGCAGTGGAGTAGAATTCAGAGATAGTCCCTGGCTCCTTTGCAGCAGTGTTGGAACTGCTTGGCGTCTTGATAGTTGTTGAGAGGCTTTTAGATCTTCCCAGGATCTACCAGGGTGCTAGGAAAGAGGCAGCTGATCTCTGACCTGATCCTGGTTCCTTTTGGCACAGAGGCTTGAAGAAGTGCAGGCAGGATTTCTTGCAGATGTACAGAAAACACGATGTCAGTGGCACTTCGCACCACGTCCTGAGGCACTTAATGACTTCTCCTGGTAAAGTTGAGGCACTTAAGTTTCCAGGTAGTTCAATCCCAAAACATCAGGGCTAAGGTGGTCTGAAGCACAAGGCAGAGCAGCTCAAGCTGAGAGCAATGAGGCAGAGCACATTGTAAGCAGAGTAGAATGTGGAGCAGAGCAGCACAACTGTTTGCAACTTAGCTCAATTTATATTTGCCAGAGTGTAATGGCTCCTTTGTCCACAGAGATTCGCCAATCAGAACAGCATTTGCAAAACTGACCATATTAGGTGAAATCAGGGCTTGCTTACCCTTATTTGGGCAAGAGATTCACAAGTGCATAAACAGGTACCTGTGGGTACTTGTTATCACTTTGGGAGGAGAAATAATGGCCCAAGCCTTTATTTTCCTCCCACCCTTGCTTCCTCCATCAGCAGAAGGGTGGGGCAAGCTAGGACATGTTTTAGGCCTATTAGCCTTCCACCTCACTGACTCTTTTTAGATGAGAAATTCTTATTGCAGTAT
>WBNM01020623.1:0-34410 GCA_013399055.1 Ramphastos sulfuratus
TCTATCATTCTATGATTCTCTAAAAGAGAAACCCTAGCAGTGACTCTTTGGACATTACATATGTTGCAGATGTGCATTTCTGGAGGGGTTCAGCAACCCAGCTGAAACAGGCAGCAGGTGTTGGAATTTTGGCTGTTGTCTCATTCCCCACTGTTCAGTCTGTTGGGTTTAGTGTCAAAGGGAATTACATGACAGACTAATCCGAATCACAGAATTGTGGAAAGTTAGAGGTTGGAAGGGAGCTCCAGGGATCATGCAGCACACCCCCCCTGCCAAGGCAGCATCACCCAGGGCAGTCCACACAGGAATGCATCCAGGAGGGTTTGGAAAGGCTCCAGAGAAGGAGACTCCACAACTTCTCTGGGCAGGCTCTGGCACCCTCATGATGAACTGAAACCTCCTCTGTTCCAGTTTGTATCCATTGCTGTTTGGCTTACTGCTGTGCAACCTCAAAAAGAACTTGGCCCCTCCTCTTGACACCCACCCCTCAGTTATTAACAGACACTGATCAGATCCCCTCTCAGCCTTCTCTTCCCCAGACTAAACAGCCTCAAGGCTCTCAGTTTCTCTCCACAGGCAGGATGCTCAAGACCCCCAGTCATCCCCATGGCTCTCTGCTGGAGTCTCTCTGGCAGGTCCTTGTTTCTTGTCTACTGGGGAGCTCAAAACTGGGCACAGGATTGTGGTGTCAGCAGGGCAGAGCAGAGAGGGAGAAGAACCTCCCTAGCCCTGCTGGCCACACTTTTCTTGCTGCACCCCAGGCTGCCATTGGCACTCTTGCCCACAGGGGCACACTGCTGCCCCATACAGAACTTGCTGAAAGACCTCAGGCTTTGTGTATGTGTGTGTATATATATATATATAATTTTTATTTGTTTTTATTTTATATTTTCATTTCTTAGTTTGCCTGTTTATTTCCTCATTTTTTCCCCTTAGGCAGGTGTGACTTGCTCTTCCTCAGCCAACATTGTGAGCTGGTGAAGATGTCTGGATACTACTACAAAGAGAATTGGCAAAGGGTTGGTCATGGAAAGGGTGGATTCAATGCAAACACTACAGTCCAGTTTTCATTGTGATTGCTTTCTAAAAATCTCCCTTCTCACCCATTTTCCTCCTTTCCTCTCCATCTCCTATTTTCCCCCATCTTCCTCCTTTTCTTTCCACTTCCTTCCTTTCCTTTCCATCTTTCTCTTTACACCCCATTTTCCTCCTTTCCTGCCCTTCCTTTCCCCCTATCTTCCTCTTTTCATCGCCATCCTTTTCTTCTCCATTTCCAGCACCACCTTCCCTTTTCCGCCATACCTGCCTCTTACCCACATCACATTTCACCCCACCCCCAACCCAGAGCACCTAGGTTCTGTTAGAGTCTCCTCCCACCCCAGGTGTGACCACTTTGCCCTCCCTGCCCACTCCCCTGTTTAACCAGCTCCCAGAAAGGAGGAAGCCCCAAGCTTGCCCCACTGGGCAGAGGGATTCTCCTTCCATCGTTGCTGGTGAGTCCTCATGGTGCATACTGGGTGAATGGTGGAGGGGACCAAAGGCTGGGGGGCCTGGTGCCCCCCTCCCCCAGTTAAACAGAAATTATGATTGCTCTAAGCTCACCCACGGATGCTGGCTGCGTCTCCCAGGCTGAGCTCCTCTTATGGTTAGCTGCTTCTTTCTGCTCCTTTGTACAAATGGCAGGGATGAATCTATAGAATGTTTTGAGAAGCATTGAATTAGGATGGAGGAAATGTCTGAGAAGCCCTAGCAAGGAAAACAGAATGAAACTGAGTGACATTAAGGAAATCTTTTCCCTTCATTGCTCTGCCTGATGGCTTGGTAGGGGAATTGTGGCAAATGTTACTGCATGGACTGGAGGAAGCATGAGGGTTGCTGGAGGGTCAAGTTTCCCTTCTTTGACTGAAGGTGCAATATTGCTTTCTGAAGCCTCTGAGCAGCCTAACACCTCCTGCACTTATCTCTTCCAATAAAGCATCTGTGACAGAAAATGCAATCTCTGCTGCTCTCTGAGAGCACGCTACAGATGCAATTGAGTACGTGCCTGTCATCCTGTTGAATGACCCTCTTTGAGGAGTCACAGAATGTCAGGGACTGAAAGGGACCTCCAAAGCTCATCCAGTCCAACATCCCTGCCAGAGCACCTTGAGCAGATCACACAGGAGCATGTTCAGGTAGGTTTGGAATACCTCTTGAGAGGGAGACTCCACAGCCCCCCTGGGCAGCCTGTTCTAGGCTTCTGTCACCCTCACAGGGAAAAAATTCCTCCTCCTGTTTCCATGGAACTTCCTATGCCTCAGCTTCCACCACTGCCCCTTGTGCTGGCATTGGGCATCACCCAGCAGAGCCTGGCTCCAGCCTCTGGCCACTCACCCTGCACATCTTTATCAACATTGATGAGGTCACCTCTCAGGCTCCTCCTCTGCCAGCAGCACAGCTCCAGCTCCCTCAGGCTCTCCTCATTACAGAGATGTTCCATTCCCTTCTTCATCTTTATGGCTCTGTGCTGGGCTCTCTCAAGCAGTTCCCTGAGGTCCTTCTTGAACTGGGGGGCCCAGAAGTGGACACCACTCCAGATGTGGCCTCAGCAGGGCGGAGTACAGGGGCAGGAGAACTTCTCTTGACCTACCAACCACAGCCCTTCTAATGCACCCCAGGATGCCCTTGGCCTTCTTGGCCACCAGAGCACATTGCTGGCTCATGGTCAACCTCCCATCCACTAGGACCCCCAGGTCCTTTTCCGCTTCACTGCCTTCCAGCAGCTCAGTCCCCAACCTATCCTGCTCCCTGGGGTTGTTCTCTCCCAGCTGCCAGACTCTCTCCTTGCCCTTGTTGAATTCCATTCAATTTCTCCCTGCCCAACCCTCAGCCTGTCCCAGTCTGGCTGAATGCCAGCACAGCCTTCTGCTGTGGCAGCCACTCCACCCAGTTTGGTGCCATCAGCAAACTTGCTGGCAGTGCCCTCTGTGCCCTCAGCCAGGTCGTTGATGAATATATTGAACAGGACTGGTCCCAGTACTGACCCCTGTGGGATCCACTAGTCACAGGCCTCCATCCCATTGACCATGACTCTCTGGCTTCTTTCCTTCAACTCATTCCCAATCCACCTCACTCCCTGATCACCCAGTCCACACTGCCTCAGTTTAGCCAGAAGGATGCTGTGGGAGACAGTGTCAAATGCTTTACTGAAATCAAGAAAAACCACATCCACTGTTCTATCATCATCAATCCATCTGGTTATGTCCTCATTGAAGGCTATTCCCTTCTCTTCTCCTCCCTTCACTTCTCTGTGCAAAGTGTGTCCCTCCTTATCTTGTGGTGTGTGTGGAGGATGGCTCCTGGCTGACAGAGAATTGTGAGCTGCAGTCATGAGGAGAGACTGAGGTAGCTGGGGATGGTTAGTTTGAAGAAGGCTGAAGGCAGGTCTTATTGCTGTCTACAGCTACCTGAAGGGACACTGTGGGGAGGCTGCTGCTCTCAGGTAATTGGAGACAGAACAAGGGGGAATGGCCTCAAGCTGAGCCTGGGGAGGTTTAGATTGGATATTAGGAAAAAGTTTTTCCTGGAGAGAGTGGTCAGGGACTGGAATGAGCTGCCCAGGGAGGTGGTGGAGTCACCAACATTGGGTGTGTTTAAAGGTAGCTTGGATGTGGTGCTTGGGGCTATGGTTTAGGATGAACCTTGCAGAGTAGGGTTCTGGCTTGGACTTGGTGATCCTGAGGATTTTTGCCAACCTGAGTGTTTCTGTGAGTCTGTATGTTATTATCTACCAAAGCTCAGTAAATCACACTAATCAAAGCTAGAAATTAAAGATATGGATTATAAATTGCACCAAACACATGGAAAAGGGAGTAGAATATGCTTTGCTTTTCCTGAAACTTGTCTGTTTTCAAGTGAGTGTAACACTGTACAGAATCAACACCTTGTTATGCTCTGCAAGTAGATGTTTTCTGAATCTTCATCCAAGTGCAGTGAATGATCAGGTGTTAAGGAAAGGGTAGCTTCTAAGCATGATGAAAATATGGCTTGTTTTTAGCCATTTTATGTAGAATCTGTGGCAGAAGTCACTCATTTCCAATCAAGTCCAGTTCTGGGCCCCTCAATTTAAGAAGGACATTGAGGTGCTTGAGCGTGTCCAGAGAAGGGCAACGAGGCTGGGGAGAGGCCTCGAGCACAAGCCCTATGAGGAGAGGCTGAGGGAGCTGGGATTGGTTAGCCTGCTGAAGAGGAGGCTCAGGGGAGACCTTCTTGCTGTCTACAACTACCTGAAGGGTGGTTGTGGCCAGCAGGAGGTTGCTTTCTTCTCTCAGGCAACCAGCACCAGAACAAGAGGACACAGTCTCAAGCTGTGCCAGGGGAAGTTTAGGCTGGAGGTGAGGAGAAAGTTCTTCACTGAGAGAGTCATTCCCCACTGGAATGGGCTGCCCAGGGAGGTGGTGGAGTCACCGTCCCTGGAGGTGTTCAAGGNTCAGACTGGAGAGGAGAAGGCTGTAGGGAGACCTTCTTGTGGCCTTCCAGTATCTGAAGGGGGTTACGGGAAAGCTGGGGAGGGACTTCTTAGGATGTCAGATCCTAGATCCAGATGTGGGACTGGGGAGAATGGATCCAAGCTAGAGGAGGGCAGATTGAGATTGGGTGTTAGGAAGTTCTTCAGCATGAGGGTGGTGAGAGACTGGCACAGGTTGCCCAAGGAGGTGGTGGAAGCCTCATGCCAGGCTGAATGTGGCTCTGTGCAGGCTGCTCTAGTGTGAGGTGTCCCTGCCCATGGCAGGGGGGCTGGAGCTGGGTGATCCTTGAGCTCACTTCCAGCTTTGACACTTCTGTGATCCTGTGAAGCCTATCCCAAATGACATGTAACCCAGTATTTTGAGGAGTGAATCTATCTGCTTAGGAAATACAAATAGTCATTAAAATATCATACCCATGTTGTCCCTTTTGTACTCTCTGTCAGGGACTCTTTGCTCTGTAGGGAGGCTTTAAGGTAGCTCAACACTGCCCAGTGTTACTGATGGCACAGTGCTAAGCCTAAGGCCTATTTTCAGAGCTAAGTATTAATAGAGCTTTGCTTCACCTGAAAGTTCTGCAAGTTAAACTATTTGCTACTCTTCTATTTTTTTGTTTGTTTTTTTTAGTAAAATCATAGAATCACTTAGGTTATGGCTTAGGTCAAAAGGGAACTTAGAGATCATCCACTCCAACCTCCCTGCCATGGGGCAAGGACATTTCTCAACTAGGTTTGGTTTTCCATGGTCTTATCCAATCTGACCTTAAACACCTCCAGGGAGGATGCATCTACAACCACTCTGGGCAACCTGGAATAGGTTGAGATGAGACCCTGAACTAGGGTCTCATCACCCTCATACTGAAATCCTACTCTACCCAGCTTTAAACCATTCCCCCTTGTCCTGTCTCTAGACATCCTTATAAGTCCCTCTCCAGCTTTCATACAGGATCCCTTCAGGTATTGTAAGGCAGCCATGAGGTCCCTCCTGAGTCTTCTCCTGGCTGAACAATCTCAGCTCATTCAACCTGTCCTCACGGAAGAGGTACTCCAACATTTGGATCACCTTTGTAGTCCTCCTCTGGACTCAGTCCAGCAGTTCTATGTCCTTATGAAAATGCCAAATGATGGAGTGTGCACTAAGGAAAATAAACACCACCTCCTTCATGACCTCAGTGCCTAACCTGATCAAGATTAAAGGTGGGCATCATGGCATTGAGTTGGGAGGAGGTAGAGAAACTGAGCTCAGGATCAAAGGAGGAGTGTGGGGAAGGAGGTTTAAGATTTGGGATTTTGTATTTCAGTACTATGATTTGCTTGGTAACAAAGTTAATTCCTCAAGCTGAGCTGCCTGTGATGGTAATTGCTGAATGATCTTTGCCTCAACCTATGAGCCTTTTGTTAAAGGTTCTCTTCCCCATCCTGATGAGGAGAGGACTGATAGAGTAGCTTCAGTGAGCACCTGGCATCCAGCCAGGGTCAACCTCACCACAATTATCTGGAGTTAAAGAACATGAGAGCTCCTTTCCACATCTTTCTATTACAGTACAGAGATGTGTGAACTCTCAAGGTTACTCAAGTAATGACTGTTTTGTAGTTATCCTACCAGTGCTTCCTAACTCATCAGGCTACAGGAAACCTTGGTGATGAAGGATGGTCCCTCACAACATATTATAGTGAGGAGACTACACCAAACACTGAGATGCAAGTTTCCAGAAGTGACTGCTTTAAACAGCAATTGAAATTCTTCAAGGGCTTGGACCTGACAAGCTAATGTTGAAAACAGAGGATGACTGAAGAGATAGATAATTGCAAGTAAGACATTTGACATTTTCATTTACTTAGAATTCTGGCTGCAGTTAGTTGGAAAGATCACAGTTTGGATTTTGTTTTTTTTTCCTCTTTGTAAGGGGTCACTTCCAGTGCAGGAGGCAGCTCTGTGAAAATAAAGGAATTGCCAGATGCTGGAGGTAACAGTGTCTACACTTATCCTGTGTCCAGTGTCTACTGTGCCCTGTGGTACTGATACCACCACAGACTGTACCCAGAAAAATGGCTGTGTTAGCTAACATTTGTTAGCTTTGCCAAAGGTTGGCTGTGGAGTCACATTTCATTTTCACAACCAGTTTCATTCTCTGTTGTCTTCTGTGTGTGTGTGGTAGTCTGAACTTCCCTCGGATAACCCAAAAGGCAAACATGAATTGATGGAAACTTTTGCCTTCAAGGAATCACAGAATGGTTTAGGTTGGAAGGGACCTCAAAGCTCATCCAGTCCCAGCCATAGGCAGGGACACCTCCCACTAGAACAGGTCACTCAAGGCCTCATCCAACCTGGCCTTGAGCACCTCCAGGGAGGTTGTGGAGCACAGAATCTTCAATCACATTCTGTGATTCTGTGCTCCACAACCTCCCTGGGCAACCTGTGCCAGTGTCTCACCACCCTCACTGCAAACAACTTCTTCCTAACATCCACTTTCAATCTCCCCTCTGCCACTTTAAACCCATTCCTCCTCATCCTCTCATTACAAGCCCTTGTCAATAGTCCCTCCCCAGCCCTACTGTAGGCCCCTTCAGATCCTGGAAGGCTACTCTAAGGTCTCCTGGAAGCCTTCTCTTCTCCAGGCTGCAGAGCCCCAACTCTTGTAGCCTGTCCTCATAGTAGAGTTGCTGCAGCCCTCTGAGCATCTTGGTGGCCTCTTCTAGACTGGCTCTAACACTTCCATGTCCTTCCTGTGTTGGGGGCTCCAGGACTGCACACAGCACTCTTCAACTAGATCAGGTTGCCCAGAGCCCTGTTGAGCCTCACCTTGAATATTTCCAGAGATGGGGACCCAACCACCTCCCTGGGCTATCTGCTTCAGCATCCCACTACCCTCATGGTGCAGACCTTGTTACTGACTTTCTTGTCTACATTAAGCATGTATCAGAGGCTCAGCTGCAGCACCTGTGCTATCACCTGAGTATCCCTCCCCAGTAATGGAGGGAGGGGGTCAGGAAAAGGAGAGAAAACCCACAGATTGAAATGAAAATACATTTAATGAAATAACAAAAACAATTCCAAATAAAATATGCAAAGTTATGCTCAGCCCAGCAAAAGTACAGCAGTCAGAAAACCAAACTGGAACAACACAAGGATGGAGTCCTCAGAAGGGAGAGGATCACAGCAAGGAGAAATCCTTTTCCTTCAGCAACCTTCCCCCATCATACCAAACGTGATGGGACACACTTGGAGCTAACTCAAGTCAGCTGTGCTGCCTGACTCTGAACTGCTCATGGCTCAACTGGGATCCTGCCCCACCAAAACCAGGGCAACTTTCCTCTTCTAAGCTCCACAGGATCCTTCAGGGTCTGAGGAGTTGCTTTTCTTTGTTGTAGAAGATCTTGCTATCCCCTGAGGGGTTGAGTGTGGATTTTCCTACTGTGTGTTTCTGAGTCCCCAGGCCAGTGTTGTGTTGCTGTGAAGAGCTGGGAGCCCTTTGGAGTGGTGCTGCTTTTGAGGTATGTTATATTTTACTCTCTGGAAAGGGTATTTCCCAGATAGAAATGTCTGAGAAGCCAACTCAGGCCCTAAGTTTTTTTGGGGAGAGTTCAGTCAGCTTTATTCATTTTGAAGGGTAGTGTCAGTGTCCTGTGGGCTCTCTAGGGCCCCGAAGGAGGATGGAGATACACTTTTGAGCAGGGCCCGCTGGGACAGGACAAGGGGTGATGGTTTGAAACTAAAAGAGATTTAACACAGATAGAAGGAACAAATTTGTTCCACTGAGGGTGGTGAGACCCTAGCCCACATTGCCTGGGGAGTGGGAATGGCCTAAACCTGCAACCATTGCAGGTCAGGTTTTCTGGAGCTCTGTAGCAACCTGTGCTAGTTGCAGATGTCCCTGAAGACTGCAGAGAAGTTGGGGATTAATTGACCTTTAAAGGTCCCTGCCAGATCAATGCATTCTGTAATTCTGTGATTCATTCTTAAGCAGGTATTAGTGCATTCATTGCTTGCAGAAGAAACTGTTTTTCTTTCCTCTTGTAATGCAGTGGGGATCTCCATCAGGTTTATTTCTGAATGTAAATCACTAACAGTTGTGCAGTAAAGCAGGTGTGTCTTGGTTCTGAGAACAGGAGTGTGGTGCTTTTACAGCACCTAGAGTTTGGTATTTACCCCCAAAGAGTAAATTACCACACCACTTGGAATTTGGAAGTAAAATGAAATGATTCTTTACAAAAGTAGGCTAAATATGAAAGGTAATAAACATATGCAGATACATATGTGTGTACTACCTGGACTTGAGCAGGGCCTTTGACACTGTCCCCCACAGCAAACTGCTGGCTAAGCTGTCAGCTCGTGGCTTGGATGGCAACACTCTGTGCTGGGTTAGGAACTGGCTGGAGGGCCGAGCCCAGAGAGTGGTGGTGAATGGTGCCACATCCAGCTGGAGGCCGCTCACTAGCGCTGTCCCCCAGGGATCAGTACTGGGCCCCATCCTCTTTAACATCTTCAGTGATGATCTGGACGAGGGCATCGAGTCAGTCACCAGCAAGTGTGCAGATGACACCAAGCTGGGGGCAGATGTTGGTGGGTTGGAGGGCAGAAGGGCTCTGCAGCAGGACCTCGAGCACCTGGACAGATGGGCAGAGTCCAAGGGGATGGCTTTCAACAAATCCAAGTGCTGGGGGCTGCACTTTGGCCACAACAACCCCATGCAGAGCTACAGGCTGGGGTCGGAGTGGCTGGAGAGCAGCCAAACAGAAAGGGATCTGGGGGTGCTGATTGACACCCGCCTAAACATGAGCCAGCAGTGTGCCCAGGTGGCCAAGAAGGCCAATGGCATCCTGGCCTGCATCAGGAATAGTGTGGCCAGCAGGAGCAGGGAGGTCATTCTCCCCCTGTACTCTGCACTGGTTAGGCCACACCTTGAGTACTGTGTCCAGTTCTGGGCCCCTCAATTTAAGAAGGACATTGAGGTGCTTGAGCGTGTCCAGAGAAGGGCAACGAGGCTGGTGAGAGGCCTCGAGCACAAGCCCTATGAGGAGAGGCTGAGGGAGCTGGGATTGTTTAGCCTGCTGAAGAGGAGGCTCAGGGGAGACCTTCTTGCTGTCTACAACTGCCTGAAGGGTGGTTGTGGCCAGCAGGAGGTTGCTTTCTTCTCTCAGGCAAGCAGCACCAGAACAAGAGGACACAGTCTCAAGCTGTGCCAGGGGAAGTTTAGGCTGGAGGTGAGGAGAAAGTTCTTGACTGAGAGAGTCATTCCCCACTGGAATGGGCTGCCCAGGGAGGTGGTGGAGTCACCGTCCCTGGAGGTGTTCAAGGCACGTCTGGACGTGGCACTTGGTGCCATGGTCTAGTCTGGAGGTCTGTGGTAATGGGTTGGACTTGATGATCTTTGAGGTCTCTTCCAACCTTGCTGATACTGTGATACAACTAGACAACAGCCCACCTACCCCCTGGACCATATTATCTCTTACCCCTAGTAAGAGATAATACTAGGGGTATATACTAATACTAGCAGTATATACCCCTAACACAGAATTATCTCTTCCCTGCTCCTGGTGTTCTTACTGTGACCCAAACATAGATTGGAGTGGAGAAGCAAGCATGGCCAGAGGGGGGAGAGGGGGAAGCAAACAAGAGAGCCCAGACCAAGCTGTGCTTCAAACTATCCCATATAAACATGTCTCTTGTATTTTGTTCAGCCCCTTGAGTAGAGTCCACCCCCCTGGACTCTTTGAATTATCTAGAAAACTTTATTTGCAATTAGGCTCTAAACTGTAACAATAGGGAATGGGAAGGTTAGCAGGAAAGGGTATGTGTAAGCACAGCTCTTATTGTCTTGCTGGATGCAAGAGCTTCAGTTGTTGCTTCTGTCATAAATCATACAGTCTGGTTTGTGGAAGGGGCTTGGGAGCAACCTCTGGAGATCAGAGGCTCACAGGATGTCAAGGATTGGAAGGGGGACCCAAAGAGATCATCAAGTCCAACCCCCCTGCCAGAGCAGGACCAGAGAATCTAGCTCAGGTCACACAGGAACACATCCAGATAGGCCTTGAAAGTCTCCAAAGGAGGAGACTCCACAGCCTCTCTGGGCAGTCTGTGACCCTTACATTAAAGAAGTTCCCCCTTGTGTTGAGCTGGAACCTCCTGTGCTGCAGCTTCCATCCATTGCTCCTTGGCCTATTCCAGGCAACAGTGAGCAGAGCCTGTGCACCCCCTCCTGACCCCCAGCCCTCAGATATTTATAAACATTGATTAAATCCCCTCTCAGTCTTCTCCTCTGCAGATTGAACAGCCTCAGGTCCCTCAGCCTCTCCTCACCAGGCCGTGCTCCAGGCCCCTCATCATCCTCGTAGCCCTCCCTTGGACTCTCTCCAGCAGATCCCTGTCCCTCTGAAACTGGGGAATCCAAAACTGAAGGTAGTACTCGAGATGGGGTCTCACCAGGTTCCATCCCCTCCCTGCTAAAACAGGGTCACCCACAGCAGGTTGCCCAGAAACCCATTATCCAGGTGGGTTTGGAACCCCTGCAGAGCAGGAGACTCCACAACCTGTCTGGCCAGCCTGCTGCAGGGCTCACAGCAAAGAGGTTTCTCCTCAGTTCAGATGTAACCTCCTGGGCTTCAGTTTGTGCCTGTTGCCCCTTGTTGTGTTGCTGAATGCAGACTCTCAGATTGCACTAAGTAAATCCAGAGATGAAGTGAAGCTGGGAAATTCAGTGAAGAGCCCTGAGTTTCATACACTGAGAGTGAAATAATGAAGATATTACTTAAAATACTTATTAGTTTTGGAGGGAATAGGTTGTGTAAAGAAATGTGTGCATTTCAGAATTCCTGTGATTGCTTAGAAATGAGGGGGCCTGGTTTAACAGAGTAGAGGAACAGAGTGATAGAGGAGGAAAATCTGTGCTGCTGTGGTTTCCAGACGTCACTTTCTGCCTGATACTGATTGCTGAAAATGAGATCTAGTCCAACAGAAATTTCCATTTGAATAACATTTTAAACATCAGAAGAAAAAAAAAATACTCCCTGATGCATGAAAAATTACAGAAGAATACCAGGAAGTCCTCCAGCCCATCTCTGGACATCTCTTTATATTCCTCCTCTAGAAGTCAGCAGCTCCACTATGTAATTTCTGAGACATGAGCATCTAATGGCATTTTGGAATGTTGATGAGACTATCTACTACCTGCAGAACCCCTCCCAAAGTCTGTTGTCTTTCTGGCAATTGCATGATATTTCTTTCTGAGCTACTCTGATTGCTTGCTGGGAATGTTTAATCTCTTTTTTTGTAATGGGCTTCTACATTGCTCAGCTGTTCCCTGCCATGAACAATGTGTCCTCCTTGCTGCTCTTCTCTTGACTCTCTTAAACTCATCAACATCTCTCTAGCATGTGGCTTCCCTGGACAGAAATAATTCTGAGCCGAAGCCTTTACCAGGGCAGGGTGGAGTGAAGATACAATTTGACTTGCACACAATTTCTAGTCTTTAATTTGAGCTTTTGTAGTTGCTTTTTTCCTTAGGGTTCCTGACGTTGACTTGGGTCAATTTCTGGCCCATGGTAGTCCTTTTTTTGCTGATCTTTATCATAGAGTTACAGAAGGCATCAGGTTGGAAGGGACCCTCAAAGGTCATCTTGCCCTACCTCCCTGCAGTCAGTAAGGATGTCTCCAACTGCAGCAGGTTGTTCAGAGCCCTGTGAAGTTTAATCTTGAATGTCTCCAGGAATGGGGTCTCAACCAAATCTCTGGGCGACCTGTTCCAGTGTTTCACCACTTCACTGAAGAACTTCCTCCTTATGTCCAACCTAACTCCACACTGCTCCAATTTCAAACTGTTGTCCCTTGTTCTGTCACTGCATGCCCTTCTAAACACTCCCTCTCCAGCCTTTCTGGAGGTCCCCTTCAGATACTGAAATGCAGCTCTGAGGTCTCCCTGGAGACTTCTCTTCTCCAGGCTAAGCAGCCCCAGCTTTTTAAGCTTGTCCTTATGGGAGAGGTGCTCCAGTGCTCTGACCATCTCTGTGGCCTCTCTCTAGACCTGCTCCAGCAGGCTCATGTCTCCCTTGTGTTGGGGCCCCCAGGGCTGGACCCAGACTTCCAGGTGAGGTCACTCCTTTCTGAGGAGACTTCAATTCAGTCTGAATTAGTGAACTGCAGCAAATATTCTGGGTTATCTGTTGGTACACCTTGATGTGATGAGGTCTTGTGTTCAGAAATGTGATGAAAGACACCTGAGAGGCAAGCTGGGTATCCACAAAGTGTTTTGGTTAGCAGCAGCTGTTTGACTTGAAGTGGCACATCAACTGCTGCCGTATGAATGCTGATTTTGCAAGGGGCCTTTGCAAGTCAGTCTGCTCAGGCATGCTTCCTTCCATCACTTCACTTGAAATAACTTCAGTGCCTGACTTCTGTGTGTGTTGGCACGTGCTGAGAGGAGCTGGTGGTGTACAACCACCTACCCACCTACCCTGCCCTCGGCTGTTCGTAGTGCATCTTGTCTGTCTTGGTTAGCTTCACCTCATCGTTGCCATTCATGCAGTGTGTCAGTAAATGGAGATGATGAAGAAGCTCAAACTCTTTTGCTTTGAAACAGGTTGACTTTAATTCTCCTTAAATAGAGCCACTACAAGAAGAAAACAAAGGGCTGTTTGGAATGAGAGCTTCAAGTAACTGGCCATCTGGAGATGGTAGCTTTTGTTTTAGCTCTGCCAGTTAGTCTGGGGAGAAGGCAAATGTTGTGGTTTGGATTTGCCACCCAACAAAATTTTGAAATTTACCCTCCAGGAGTAAAGGAGTAGCACACTTACTCAGAATTTTGTCAGTTAAATTAAGTGATATTCACAAAAGTAGAATAAATATAGAAGTTGAAAAAGGCAATAAGCACATCTAAAACATATTGACATATATTTACAGTTGAACAACAGCACAAAGCCAACCCTTTGGACAAAGGACTGAGGGCTGTATCACAGCAGCACACTGTCTCTACCTCCCGTTCTGTGCCTCACAAACCAAAACAGAAGACAGTCAGATGGGCATGCAAGGTCAGAAGCAGAGATAGAGCAGCCAGAAGTGAAGCAGGAAGCAATCAGGGAGAGAGACAACCAAGCTTGTGCTGCAAAATGAGACGAGCAGTCCAACAGAGTGAGATTAACGTCTTCACAGGATCACAGAATTAACCAGGTTGGAAAAGACCTTCAAGATCATAGAGTCCAACCTATCACTCAACACAGAATCACACAGAATTATGAAATGCTAGGGACTGAAAAGGGCCTTGGAAGATCATCCACTCTAAGACCTCTGCCAGAGCAGGTCACACAAGAACACATCCAGGAAGATTTTAATATTTCCAGAGAATGAGGCTCCACAGCCACTCTGGGCAGCCTCTTCCAGGGTTCTGTCACCCTTGCAGGGAAAAAATTCCTCCTCCTGTTTCCATGGAACTTCCTATGCCTCAGCTTCCACCTTGTGCTGGCATTGGGCATCACCCAGCAGAGCCTGGCTCCAGCCTCTGGGCACTCACCCTGCACATCTTTGTCAACATTGATGAGATCATCCCTCAGGTTTCTTCTCTCCAAACAAGGCTCTGAGGCATGAAAAAATACAGGCAATACTGGGGTAAGAGAAAACAATAGCATATTGGAGTGCCTTTTTACATGACAGTTATTACCTAGAAAGGTTGGACCACATGATCCTCAAAGTCCCTCCCAACCTGGCATTCTGTGATTCTATGATTCTAACACCTTCTAATTAACTGAACTATGGCACTAAGGACCTCATCCAGTCTCCTTTTAAACACCTCCAGAGATGTCCACCACCTTGCATTATTCTGTATCCAATCCCTAAAACTCTTTATCCCTTAGACTTGAGTTCTCTGGAGTAAAACAAGCATAGACTAAAAACTGTAAGAGCAAGAAAGAGAAAGTGTAGTCACTATATACACAGCTGCATATCACAGAATGGTAGGGGTCGGAAGGGACTGCTGGAGATCAAGTCCAACCCCCCTGCTAAAGGCAGGTTAACAGAGAGAGGGTCACACAGGAACACATCCAGGCAGGTTTGGGGTGTTTCTAGAGATGGAGACTCTACCACCTCTCTGGGCAGCCCATTCCAGTTGCTTCATCACCCTAAAAATGAAAGTAGTTCCTTCTCATTTCACTGACTTATACTTGTCATTAAGCTTTTTTTATCTTCCTGGCCCTGTTCCTTAGGGAATGAGCTGCTTTTCCTCGGGCTGGAAACTCCCACCTACGTAATTTCAGTCCCCTCTGGATCAACAATAAGTAACAGCAGAGCATCTCAGTTTTGGGGTAACACCTTGCAGGTGTTTGTGAACACAATAATCTCCTAATGTTCAGGGATTCATCAGACCTGTGGTAAACTAAATCACACTTTGAGAAGTTGCATTTCTTCTACCATTTCCACAGTTGGAACATTTTGAGTTTTACAACATTTTGCTTCAACTTTGATTTCCACACACCCCCCCTCTTACTTTTATTCATTAATATTTGTTTTTAAGAAAATGTGCTGGTTTAAGGCTAATTGGAATATTTTAATAGAGAAAATTATATTATAGGCTGTTAAAAGGAAACAATGGTGATGTCTACTTCACTCATAGGCTTGCTNATCACCTTTTCAGTTCTAAAGTGAGGTTTTTCCTCCTTTTCAATTAAATTAATATTGGTATTGAGGGTTGTTGTTTCCTTTTTTCCCCCCATGTTAGCTGTTTTGTTAGTTATGCATCAAACCAATCAAATCAATATACAAAGATTCATTCCTAAGACCATCACTGAATGAGGTCTAATTGTTTTTTTTTTTAATATATACATTGCTCCTCCTTGAGTATTGTGTTGAGTTCTGGGCACTGCAACACAAGAGAGACACTGAGGTGCTGGAGTGAGCACAGAGGAGGGCAAGGAAACTGGGAAGGGCCTGGAGAATAAATCTCATACGGAGCAACGGAAGGGGCTGGAGCTGGTTAGTATGAAAGAGAGGAGAATCATAGAATCANAGACCTCAGAGACTCAGGATAAACCTCATGGCTCTCTTCAGCTACCTGAAATGATCTTGTGGAGAGGTCGGTGCTGGTCTCTGCTCACAGGTCATTAGTGATAGAACAAGAGGGAATGGCCTTAAGCTGCCACTAGGCAGGTTTAGAGTGGACATGAGGAAAAATTTTTGCAGGGAAAGAATGATCAGGGATTGGAATGAGCTGCCCAGGGAGATGGTAGAGTCACCAAGCCTGGGTGTGTTTAAAGGTAGTTTGGATGTGGTGATTGATGCTATGGCTTAGGGTGAATCTTGTAGAGTAGGGTTCTGGGTTGGACTTGGTGATCATGAGGGGCTTTTTCAACCTGAGCATTTCTGTGGTAAGTAAGAAGTATTAGGGATTTATTTAATTAGAGAAGAGCAGGTTTAGATTGGGTGTCAGGAACATGTGAGGGTGGTGGAACACTGCAACAGGTTGCCTAGGGAGTTAGTTGCAATCCCACTCCTAGTCAGGCTCAACAGGGCTCTGGGTAGCCTGTTCTAGTAGAGGATGTCCCTGCTGACTTCAGGGGGGTTGGACTGGGTGAGCTTTGGAAGTCCCACTCAGCCCATTCTATGCATTAGAACTTGTGATAATCCAGTTAATTTTGATGCTAAGGACCTTGAGTGGGTAACTGTGCCTCGGTGTTGATTTTCAGTTCCTCTGCACAACTAATCACAGAAACATTCCAGTTGGAAAAGCCCCTCAGGATCACCAAGTGCAACCCAGAGCCCTGCTCTACAAGGTTCATCCTAAACCACAGCCCCAAGCACCACATCCAAACCACCTTTAAACACACCCAGGGTTGGTGACTCCACTGCCTCCCTGGGCCTGAGTTCCAATGCCTAACGTTACTAGTGAGGAGAGGAGAAAGACCAAGGTGGCACCCAGAACATCTGAAATAGTTCCTACCTTTGTCTGGTTGGTTGCTTACTGATTTAAATGCTGAACTGTGCACTCACAAGAAAAATATCAATGATTTTATGGTATATAGGATTGGCGTATTTTCACTTTTTCTTAACTTCTCAACATCCTGCAGAATATTCCTTCTTTCAAAGTGGTAAGAGAACAGAAATAACTTACTGTCCTGTTAGAGAAGCTTTAATTATAGAGCTTGCAGGTGGGAAGAGAAAGAGTAGGTCGTGGCTTTATTAAAACATGACTAATTAGGTAGTGCAGATAAAGCTTTGCAGCCTTACAAATGCCTCCTTTTTGATAGAAATCTGACAGCCGATTGGGCTGCAGTTAAAGAGTAAGTTTCAGGTCGCCCAGTGCACTCAGATGTTGCCTTGCCATTGAAGCCACACTCAGCTAAGGCAACAGGAGTCAGTTTTAATGAGGTTGGTGCTGCCCAGAAGCAGATAGATCAGAAATTAGGCACACAAGAAAGAGGAGACATAAATGGATATACACAAGAGATAAAAACAGGTTTGGCAGACAAAGACAGATGAGTTCCTGCTGAGGGCACTCCCAGGTCCATCAGAATGAAAGCAGCAGATGGCAGGGGCATTGTCACCAAGTTGGGATGAGAGTGCTTTTGAAACTGATTGTTGCCAAGGATATTTCTCTGATAAAGAATCAGAGGTGGGACTTTCTGAATTTCAGTTGACTGTCTTATATGTTCTCACGGAAGGCAAAGTGCTTAAAATCATCACAGGATGTTAGGGGTTGGAAGGGGCTTCTGGAGAGCTTCCAGTCCAACCCCCCTGCCACAGTAGGACCAGAGAATCCAGCGCAGGTGGCACAGGAACACATCCAGACAGGTATTGAATATCTCCAGAGAAGGAGACTCCACAACCCCCCTGGGCAGCCTCTTCCAGGCTTCTGTCACCCTCACAGGGAAAAAATTCCTCCTCCTGTTCCCATGGAACTTCCTATGCCTCAGTTTCCACCACTGCCCCTTGTGCTGCCATTGGGCATCACCCAGCAGAGCCTGGCTCCAGCCTCTGGCCACTCACCCTGCACATCTTTATCACCATGACTGAGGTCCCCCCTCAGGCTCTTCCTCTGCCAGCAGCACAGCCCCAGCTCCCTCAGGCTCTCCTCCTGAGGAAGATCTTCCACTGCCTTCAGCATCTTTAGAGCACTGTCCTGGACTCTTTCAAGCAGTTCCCTGAGGTCCTTTCTGAACTGAAGGGCCCAGAACTGGACACAATCTTCCAGATGTGGCCTCAGCAGGGCAGAGTAGAGGGGCAGGAGAACCTCTCTCGACCTACTAACCACAGCCCTTCTAATGCACCCCATCCTTCTTGGCCACCAGAGCACATTGTTGGCTCATGATCAACCTCCCACCCACTAGGATCCCCAGGTCCTTTTCCCCTTCACTGTTCTCCAGCAGGTCAGTCCCTAACCTATAATGCTCCAGGGTCTTGTTCTTTCTCAGGTGCCAGACTCTCCCCTTGCCCTTGTTGGATTTCATACAGTGTCCCCCTGCCCTTTCTCCAGCCTAAGTCTGGCTGAAAGGCAGCACAACTCTCTGGTCTGGCAGCCACTCCACCCAGTTTGGTGCCATCAGCAAACTTGCTGGCAGTGCCCTCTGTGCCCTCAGCCAGGTTGTTGATGAACATATTGAATAGTGCCGGTCCCAGTACTGACCCCTGAGACACAGGAGTTGTGCTTTTACCAGTCTGCTTTCTCCAAGATGATCAGGAAATCTGATCAATAGAGGGAACTCACTGACACCTGAATGCAAGGCAGGGCTGGTGTAGGTAAGGCTTTCTTTGCAGTCAGAGTTTTATGCCAGCAGCCTCAGAGCAGTGCTCTAATAAGACCTGTGCAGAACTGCAGCCCAGCAGTAACAGCATGGCAGGAATGCACTTTGTAGGGTGTCACAGCTCAGAGGCTGCAGACCTCCCTAAAACAACTGAACGTTTCCTTTCCACACTGCTGTTCTGATTTACTTTACAAGGCAACATATCAGGGTGTCTTGACTTGGCTTCTGGCTACTGACACAAAAGTCCACAGAGATAAAACCTCTTCTTTTTTTATGAGAAATATAGACCCATCAAGAAAACCTAAGATGTATCATGGTATTTATTCGTTCAGTCTGTGATCTCTTACTCTTGCTGCTGATGGTGTTTCAGAGATGATAACTTCAATGTTAGTGTCTGTGAGCTATGAAGCTGCATATTTCAAAGCTTTCTTCTGTCCAGCACAAAGCCTACAGGATTATTTTTTTTTTCCCCTTTACTCTTCTGAGAAGCTAACTTTTAAGTCTTTGGTAGGAAACCAGCATGTTTTACTGGAAGAAAGTGAACCTCCACAAACTTCACAGACCTTATCCCCTATGTTTTATTTGAATGCTTGATTTTATATTACTGATTAAACATTGAAATGAGCCATGAGGATGATTGGGGCACTTGAGAATTTCCCCTGTGAGGAGAGACTGAGAGCCCTGGGGCTGTTTAGCCTGGAGAAGAAAAGACTGAGAGGGGATCTGAGCAATAGCTATCACTAGCTGAGGGGTGGGTGTCAAGTGGAGGGGGCCAAGCTCTTTTGTGCTCTTACTGCACAGCAATAAGCCAAGGAGCAATGGATACAAACTGGACCAGAGAAGTGGGGGTGCCAGAGGCCTGGAGCAGGCTGCCCAGAGAAGTTGTGAGACTGGAGACTGCTCTGGAGACTTTTCAAGCCCACCTGGATACATTCCTGTGTGGATTACCCTGGGTGATGCTGCTTTGGCAGGGGGGTTGGACTGGATGATCTCTGGAGGTCCCTTCCAACCTCTAACGTTCTGTGAAATCACAGTTTCAAGAGAATAGCATAGAAACAAGAGTAGAAAACCATCTGTATTACCTACCCAGAGAGGCAAGCCATGGTTAAGCCTCAGCAGCACTGCTCTCAGAAGTACTCTGAGGCAGTTACTGGAACAGCTGAACTCAGTTCTGTTCCCTTACTGCTTTCCCCACACACCATTTATTCGACTCCAGTAGAGCTGCCTCTGCAACCCTCCCTCTGTGAAGTTGCAGCTAATGCAATTCTTTAAGTGCAAACAAGCTCCTGTCAAATCCTGCAATGTTTTTGTTCTTAGCATCAGTGAAGTGTGAAGACAGACTTGTGACTTCAAGGGCCTGTTCCACAAGTGACTTAGTGAAGCTGACTCTTCTGTTCTAGAGGTGTTTGTTAGTATGAACAGCTCTGCTGAGATGAGCAGAGAAAACATCTCCTTCTTTCAAGTTTGTGTGCAGAAGGTTGTTTCCACAGTCATGAGGCCCTGCAGCAGTCTGTTAACTTCTTCCTTTGACTGAGATACAAATTCAATACTTCAAATATTGATAGACAAAGCTGGAATCAATCAGAAATGTGGGGCTTGGGGTTTTGCTGGGATTCCTTTTCTTGTAGAATTACTTTCAAAAGGCAAAATGTGCAGCAAACATTGAGCAGTGGATGGCAGCTGCAGCACAGGAGGTTCCAGCTCAACACAAGGGGGAAATTCTTTACTGTAAGGGTCACAGAGCAATGTCACAGGCTCTCCAGAGAGGTTGTGGAGTCTCCTTCTCTGGAGACTTTCAAGGCCTGCCTGTCTGGATGTGTTCCTGAGTGACCTGAGCTAGATTGTATGGTCTTGCTCTAGCAGAGAGGTTGGACTTGATGATCTCTTTGGGTCCCTTCCAACCCCTGACATCCTGTGAGCCTGTGAAGTTCTTAATCTGTTAATTTGTTAGTCAGAATCTGGAGTGGCTTTTCTACCAAATAGTTGCACCACTCGTAAGCATTTGAGATCCTGTAATTGAGTACACCCTCAGATGACATGAAATTGGGTGGGAAGTGTTGGTCTGCTTGAAGGTAGGGAGGCTGTGTAAAGGAATCTGGACAGGTAGGATCAATAGGATAAAGCTGATTGTATGAAATTGAACGAAGCCAAAGTGCTGGGTCCTGAACTTGGATCACAGCAACCCCATGAACACTACAGGCTTGGGGCAGACTGTCTGGAGAGGTGCTCAGCAGAAAATGACCTGGAGGTGCTGATTGACAGCTGGCTGAAGATAAGCCAGCAATGTGCCCAGGTGGCCAAGAAGGCTGACAGCAACCTGGCCTGGATCAGCAGTAGTGTAGCCTGCAGGACCACAAAGTGACGGCTGCCCTCTCCACAGTACTGATGACACCCCACCTTGAAAAATGTATTCAGTTTTGGGCCCCTCACCCCAAGAAAGACATTGAGGTGCTGGAGGGTGTCCAGAGAAGGGCAACAAAGCTGGTGAAGGATCTGGAGAATGGGTCTGGTGAGGAGTGGCTGAGGGAACTGGTATCATTTAGTGTGAAGGGGAGAAGCATGGGGAGAGACCTCATTGGTGATAGAAGGAGAGGAAATGGCCTGAAACTGTGCCAAGGAAGGGTTAGGTTGGAGATGAGGAAAATTTCTTTGCTGCAAGAGTGGTCAGAGATTGGCACAGTCTGCCCAGGGAGGTGTTGGAGTCCACCATCCCTGGAGGTTTTCAAGAAATGCGTGGACATGGCACTTTTGGTTTAATGGCTGTGGTGGTGCTGGGTTAATGGTTGGACTCATATCATCTGAGAGGTCTTTTCCAACCAAACCAATTCTATGATTCCATGATAACACAATATAAGCCTGATTTATTTCCTGTATAGCAGCAATCAGTCTGTTCATTTAGAGTACTTATTATGGAATGGGAATGTTTATTATCAAGTAGCCATCTCCTTCTCTTGGAAAATAAACTCCTGCTCAAGTGGAAGCACCTCCACTAAATTATCTGTTCTCAGCAACAGTATTTGACAGCATGATATGCAACTGTTGGCATGGATTCACTGGTCCAGACTGAAAAATGCTTTACAGCTGGTCACATTTTGACTTAATACCATGTCAAGCTCTGTAGATAATTTATTCACATAATTTAATTCTTTGTTCAGTAGCCAAACTGAAAAGTACCATAATTAAATGGGTTTAGGTTTTTCCTAACATGAAAATGTTTCATTTGTGGTGTCAGGTTGAGTGAGCCCATCAGAAATGCTTCATTTGAGGTGCTTTTTTTATTAAGAAAGGACTGGGATTTTTGAAACAAATGCCTAAATCACATGCTTAAAACAAGAAGTCATGGTTGTGCTGATGACATATTTGTTACTTTCCCAGAAAATCAGAGATGGACAGAATGGTTTGGGTTGGAAAGGACCTTGAAGATCATCTAGTTCCGACCCCCCTCTCATAGGCAGGGACGCCTCCCACTGGCCCAGCTTCCAACCTGGCCTTCAACACCTCCAGGCAGGCGGCATCCACAACCTCCCTGGGCCACCTGTGCCAGTGTCTCCCCACCCTCACTGCAAAGAATTTCTTCCTGATCTCCAGTCTCAGTCTCCCCTCTTCCAGCTCAAAGTCATTTTCCCTCATCCTATCACTACAAGCCCTTGTCAGAAGTCCCTCCCCCCTTCTTGTAGGGACTTAGAGAGTTCAGCTGACAAGTGCAATAACATGATTTGACCTTCCACTGTGTCAAACGTTTTTTCTATGGCCATGCCACTGCTGGAAGCTTTTCCCTTTCCCTGTATCTCCCCAAGCTTGTGGCTCACAGGGGGATTGGACTATATGATCCTTTGAGGTCCCTTCCAGCCCCTGACATTCTGTGATTCTGTGCTAGTTTGAGTTACTCTAAGGCTAATCCCTCTGAAGGTAATGTTTTACACAACGTTTCTGATTTCTGAAGAGCAACTTAAGAAGTTCTTAACAATTCCTAAATATACTTTGAAGAAATTCAAGTCAAACATGAGAAATTAGTTCTGTTTTCCAAGTTGTGTGACTGTTATTTTTGTATTGCTTTGTATCTGTATTATTTTTACCAGTATTTTAAATATGGAAAAACTTCTCCTGACGCCAAGGCTATATTTAAAGTGAAACTTTTGGCTGTAACTTTACAGATTTGTATGAATATTTTTACCTAGAGGCAGTTATTACTCACATACCTTCATGTCTGAGTAACATGTGACTCCCAGTCGCTAGTGGCCTTCACCAGGGCTCAGTATTTGAGGCCATCTCTGTTTAGTCTCATTATCAAAGATCTGAGAGGATCAAGGGCACCCTCAGTCAGTTGGCAGGTGACATCAAACCGAGTGGAAGTCTTGATCTGCTCAAGGGCAGGAGGACTCTAGAGGGGGAGATGGGAAGAATGGGTGAATGTGATGAGGTTGGTGGGATGAGGTTCAACGAATCCAAGTACTGCTTCTTGCACTTGGGTCACAGCAGCCCTGTGAATGTTCCAGGTTTAGGCAAAGTGGCTGGAAAGCTACCTGGCAGAGGGAGGCCTGGAGTTTTTTTCTCAACTGAAACAATTCTATGGTTCTGTGAAGAAGGGAGGGAATGGCCTCAAGTTGTGTGAGGGGAGGTTTAGGTTGGCTATAAGGAACAAATTCTTCCCCAATAAGGTTTGTCAGACCCAGGAACAGGCTGCCCAAGGCAGTGGTGGAATCACTATCCCTGCAGGGATTTAAAAGCCCTGTAGATGTGGTGCTAAAGGCCATGGTTTAGTGATGGACTTTGGAGTGTTGTGTTAATGCTTGAACCTAATGGCATCAAAGGTTATTTTCAGCCTAAACTGTTCTATGTTTCCACGAAGTATGGAGGCCTGAGCTTCTCACCACCTTTGTTAGTTAGGCAATTGAAGATGTAGTAAATGGCAGAGACCCCAAATTTTTCTCATATCTGAAATTTGAAACTGCTCCTTGAGAGGAAAACAAAGTTCCTTGAGGAGGATTTAGAGGCACCTTTCTTGCTTTACTGTTCCTTTATCTTGTCATTTTTGGTGAATTGAGTTTTCAGCTTTGAAGAAAACAAGAACTTATTTTCCTCAGGAAGGTCTCTTCAGGGTGTTTTGATTTATTTATGTGTTTTTTTTAGGAAATCAGATGGTAATGTGCATAGCTCTCTAAAATAGTTCTTTACATAAATGCTCAGCTGATTGTAAAAATGTCCATTCTTAGTGATTGCTTTTTAATTTAGGATTCCTTTTTGGTTGAGATTCAGACAGGTTTAAAGGGAAGGCTGAAAACGAAAGACAGAAAAAATAGTTTAGCAAATGAATACTATGACAAAACTCTGTGTGTGTGTGAAATCAGTACTCCTCATTTAACTCCTAATTGGAACATTTTCTTGAAAGGCTGTTTGCCTCAATTATTCTTTATTTATTTGTTCTGCCTTAAATTAGAACTTAGGCGGTTGGCTCTACTTGATTAAAATCTCTCTACCCAAATGTAGTTCCTCTTGTGACAGTGCAGATCAGAATGAAGTGAGAGAGAGCATAATGAAGGGATAGTTTGGAAAGGCCTGGAGATCTAAAGTTGGCTGGAGTTGATTCTCTATCGTGGCCCTGGNATAGGCAGGGACACCTCCCACTGGCCCAGCTTCCAACCTGGCCTTCAACACCTGCAGGCAGGGGGCATCCACAACCTCCCTGGGCAACCTGTGCCAGTGTCTCCCCACCCTCACTGCAAAGAATTTCTTCCTGATCTCCAGTCTCAGTCTCCCCTCTTCCAGCTCAAAGTCATTTTCCCTCATCCTATCACTACAAGCCCTTGTCAGAAGTCCCTCCCCCCTTCTTGTAGGGACTTAGAGAGTTCAGCTGACAAGTGCAATAACATGATTTGACCTTCCACTGTGTCAAACGTTTTTTCTATGGCCATGCCACTGCTGGAAGCTTTTCCCTTTCCCTGTATCTCCCCAAGCTTGTGGCTCACAGGGGGATTGGACTATATGATCCTTTGAGGTCCCTTCCAGCCCCTGACATTCTGTGATTCTGTGCTAGTTTGAGTTACTCTAAGGCTAATCCCTCTGAAGGTAATGTTTTACACAACGTTTCTGATTTCTGAAGAGCAACTTAAGAAGTTCTTAACAATTCCTAAATATACTTTGAAGAAATTCAAGTCAAACATGAGAAATTAGTTCTGTTTTCCAAGTTGTGTGACTGTTATTTTTGTATTGCTTTGTATCTGTATTATTTTTACCAGTATTTTAAATATGGAAAAACTTCTCCTGACGCCAAGGCTATATTTAAAGTGAAACTTTTGGCTGTAACTTTACAGATTTGTATGAATATTTTTACCTAGAGGCAGTTATTACTCACATACCTTCATGTCTGAGTAACATGTGACTCCCAGTCGCTAGTGGCCTTCACCAGGGCTCAGTATTTGAGGCCATCTCTGTTTAGTCTCATTATCAAAGATCTGAGAGGATCAAGGGCACCCTCAGTCAGTTGGCAGGTGACATCAAACCGAGTGGAAGTCTTGATCTGCTCAAGGGCAGGAGGACTCTAGAGGGGGAGATGGGAAGAATGGGTGAATGTGATGAGGTTGGTGGGATGAGGTTCAACGAATCCAAGTACTGCTTCTTGCACTTGGGTCACAGCAGCCCTGTGAATGTTCCAGGTTTAGGCAAAGTGGCTGGAAAGCTACCTGGCAGAGGGAGGCCTGGAGTTTTTTTCTCAACTGAAACAATTCTATGGTTCTGTGAAGAAGGGAGGGAATGGCCTCAAGTTGTGTGAGGGGAGGTTTAGGTTGGCTATAAGGAACAAATTCTTCCCCAATAAGGTTTGTCAGACCCAGGAACAGGCTGCCCAAGGCAGTGGTGGAATCACTATCCCTGCAGGGATTTAAAAGCCCTGTAGATGTGGTGCTAAAGGCCATGGTTTAGTGATGGACTTTGGAGTGTTGTGTTAATGCTTGAACCTAATGGCATCAAAGGTTATTTTCAGCCTAAACTGTTCTATGTTTCCACGAAGTATGGAGGCCTGAGCTTCTCACCACCTTTGTTAGTTAGGCAATTGAAGATGTAGTAAATGGCAGAGACCCCAAATTTTTCTCATATCTGAAATTTGAAACTGCTCCTTGAGAGGAAAACAAAGTTCCTTGAGGAGGATTTAGAGGCACCTTTCTTGCTTTACTGTTCCTTTATCTTGTCATTTTTGGTGAATTGAGTTTTCAGCTTTGAAGAAAACAAGAACTTATTTTCCTCAGGAAGGTCTCTTCAGGGTGTTTTGATTTATTTATGTGTTTTTTTTAGGAAATCAGATGGTAATGTGCATAGCTCTCTAAAATAGTTCTTTACATAAATGCTCAGCTGATTGTAAAAATGTCCATTCTTAGTGATTGCTTTTTAATTTAGGATTCCTTTTTGGTTGAGATTCAGACAGGTTTAAAGGGAAGGCTGAAAACGAAAGACAGAAAAAATAGTTTAGCAAATGAATACTATGACAAAACTCTGTGTGTGTGTGAAATCAGTACTCCTCATTTAACTCCTAATTGGAACATTTTCTTGAAAGGCTGTTTGCCTCAATTATTCTTTATTTATTTGTTCTGCCTTAAATTAGAACTTAGGCGGTTGGCTCTACTTGATTAAAATCTCTCTACCCAAATGTAGTTCCTCTTGTGACAGTGCAGATCAGAATGAAGTGAGAGAGAGCATAATGAAGGGATAGTTTGGAAAGGCCTGGAGATCTAAAGTTGGCTGGAGTTGATTCTCTATCGTGGCCCTGGAATTCAGTGAAACAGAAGAAGTGTGGTGTAAAATCTGGACTTATATTGCAGCAGAGAAATTTTGCTCATTGGATCAAACCAAGTGCTTCTCTGACCCTTTCTTTCTCTTTCTTTAACAAAGTCATGTAGTCTTCAGGAGAATATTACCTTTTTTTATAGGGTGAATACTCCGTCCTAGATTAAAATCAGGGGGGTTGGATCACCTCTGCTATGAGGATGGGTTGAGGGAGCTGGGGTTGTGCAGCCTGGAGAAGAGGAGGCTCAGGGTAGACCTTATTGCTGTCTACAACTACCTGAAAGGAAGTTGTAGCCAGGTGGGGTTGGTCTCTTCTGCCAGGCAGCCAGGGACAGAACAAGAATCATAGAATCATGAAATGGTCCAGGCTGGAAGGGACCACTAGAGGTCATCCAGTCCAGCCCCCATGCAGTCAGCAGGAAGAACCCCACTAGAGCAGGTCACCCAGGGCCCCATCAAGCCTCACCTTGAACATCTCCAGGGATGGAGCCTCAACCACCTCCCTGGGCAACCTGTTCCAGTGCTCCACCACCCTCATAGTAAAGAACTTATTCCTAACATCCAATCTCAATCTACTCTTCTCAAGCTTGAACCCATTGCCCCTCGTCCTGTCCCTGCAGGCCTTTGTAAAATGATGGAGTGGGTACAAAGGAGGGGCACAAAAATGATCAGGGGGTTGGGGCAGCTCTGCTATGAGGACAGGCTGAGGGAGCTGGGGGTGTTTAACCTGGAGAAGAGAAGACTCCAGGGGGACCTAATAGCTGTCTTCCAGGACCTGAAGGGAGCAACAAGAAGGCTGCAGAGGGACTGTTTGCAAAAGATGAGGGCAATGGCTTCAAACCAGAGCAGAGCAGATTGAGATTGGATGTGAGGAACAAGTTCTGCACCAGGAGAGTGCTGGAATGCTGCAACAAGTTGTCCATGGAAGTGGTGGTGGCTCCATCCCTGGAGATATTAAAGGCAAAGCTCTACAGGGCTCTGGGCAATCTGATCTAGTGGAAGATGTCCCTGCTGACCTCAGAGAGGGTTGGACTTGATGAGCTTCGGAGGTCCTTTCCAGCCAAAACCATTCTATGATTCTTTGGGAGAAAGCAGTTTTCTAAGTCCTGTTTCAGGGTGTTCTTGTCAAGTGGCTCTCTTCTGTAGATTATAAAGTAAACCTGAATTTTGTGTCATGGACAAGTGTCCAAGTAAGAGAAAAGATGAAGTTTATAGTGAAGTATTTGAAGTCTGAAGGTCATTTCAGGGAGTTTCATAGTATCACACAATGGTTTGGGTTGGAAGGGACCTTTAAAGGTCATCTAATCCAACATCCCTGCAGATGGCAGGGACATCTGCAACTAGAGGAAGTTGCTCAGGCTGGGGAGAGCTCTGACACTGAATTTTCCTAGGGATGGAGACCTTATAGTAGCCTTCCAGTATCTGAAGGGGGCCTACAGGGAGGCTGGGGAGGGACTATTTACAAGATCTTGTAATGAGAGGACAAGGGGCAATGGGTTTAAGCTGGCAGAGGGGAGATTTAGACTGGATGTTAGGAGGAAGTTGTTTGCAGTGAGGGTGGTGAGACACTGGCACAGGTTGCCCAGGGAGGTTGTGGCTGCTCCCTCCCTGGAGGTGTTCAAGGCCAGGCTGGAGGAGGCCTTGAGTGACCTGTGCTAGTGGGAGGTGTCCCTGCCTATGGCAGAGGGTTGGAACTGGATGATCCTTGAGGACCCTTCCAACCTTACCATTCTATGGTTCTATGATTCCATGGAGGGAGGAAGTTTACTGAAGCGTTGTTCAGAGGCAGGAATCTAGAAATTTTGTGTGAGTGAGTGGTGAAAGTCTGTAAGTAGTTCACTGAATTGGGATAAAAATCCTCTTTGCTTTGCTGAACTGAGCTCAGGGAGGTAGGAAACAGCCACCCAGAAGTGTGAACCTAGTGATGAAATCTTAGAATAGTTTGAGGCCATAGAATAGTTGAAAGGGGCCTTAAAGATCACCCAGTTTCAACCCCACTGCCATGGGCAGTGACATCTTGCACTACACCAGGTTTCTCAAAGCCTGTGCAACCTGACCTTGAACACTTCCAGGGAGGGGGCATTCATAGCCTCCCTGGGCAACCTGTGCCAGTGCCTCACCACCCTCACTGGCAAGAATTTCATCCTCATCTCCAGTCTGAATCTCCCCTCAGCTCAGCGTTAGTGCTGTTTGATAGGTAAATGTAATTCCATTTGATGTTTGGTTGGGACTATTGGCACTGCTTGGATATTTGTGGCTTGCAGCTCTGAAATTCCTCCGCCACTTTTAGCTGCATTGTTTCAAGCAGTTCTTCTCTTAGCAGCCACGGGGAGCAGCAGCTGATTTACTTGCAGCTGAAGTTAGATGAGAGAATGGCTTTTATTTTATTTATTTTTTTCTTCCTTTTTATTGAGCACGAGTAAACCTGTCCAAGGACTTTACCCCCTTCCCATCACTTCAGGAGAAGAAAGAATCGTTCAGGGTCAAATTGGCTTAACCAGAGGATGTGACAAACAGTTATTGCAGTAAGGTGAGACATGGCTAAAAGCAAATCTGCCAAATATGTGATTAAGGTAAATGGAGGCCTGTATTAATGAACCTCATCGAGAAGCTGATGGGTGGAGGGGGGTGGGGGAGAAAATGTGGAGTGAGAATAATTGTTTGAAAGCCAACTAGTCGAGGCTCATTCTGCCAAATGAACAGGGGCACGCAAAAAACCCAAACCAAAACAGTTCTGCGTTCGATGCCTGCTGGAAGTTAAAAGAAAGTAAAGGACTGCAAATCAATAACAATAAAAAGTGCACTAAGCTAATGGATCCCTCGTTTCAGATGGAAAGCGACAGCTTTGAATTTCAGAGTAAAGCCTTTGTGATGGCTCTCTTCATTAGCAGGCAGCCGCCCCTGCCATTTGCGCCTCCGCAGCGCTGCTCACCCAGCTCCCTGCTGCTGTGATCTATGGCTCTATTTGCGCTGCCTTTCAGGGCTGTGGAAGTGGGAACTCATTACTGGAAAACACCCGAGTGATTTGGAAGATAGATTTCTCATGTCACCAGCCGATCCCCCAGGCTCAGCATCCACCCTTTGGAATAGAAAGTTAAGTAAGACCTGAGAAGATGTTTTCTGTGTTGTTTCTTTCAATGGGAACCTTGCTGACTAACTGATTTAATGGCCATAGCTGTTCACAGGCACTTCAGAGAATCACAGAATTCTCAGGGCTGGACGGGACCTCAAGGATCATCCAGCTCCACCCTCCCTGCCATGGGCAGGTACACCTCACACCAGATCAGCTGGCCCAGAGCCACATTCAGCCTGGCCTTCAAAACATCCAGAGATGAGGCTTCCACCACCTCCCTGGGCAGCCTGTGCCAGTGTCTAGGTACACTCATGGTAAAGAACTTCGTCCTAACATCCAATCTGACTCTACCCACTTCTAGTTTTGCTTCTTTCCCCCCAGTCCTATCAATACCTGACACCCTAAAAAGTCCCTCCCCATCTTTCTTGTAACCCCCTTCAGATACTGGAAGGCCCCAAGAATGTCTCCTCAGAGCCTTCTCCTCTCCGGACTGAACAACCCCAACTCTCAGCCTGGCCCCACAGCAGAGCAGCTCCAGCCCTCTGACATCCTCATGGCCCTTCTCTGAACACTTCCCAGCACCTCCATGTTTCTTGTGATAGTGGCTCCAGAACTGGAAACAGTACTCCAGGTGGGGTCTCACCAGAGTGGAGTAGAGGGAAAAATCACCTTCCTTGACCTGCTGGCCACACATTTTCTCTCATAGTGAAGAAACAGCTCAGTGGTGGTTTTCCTAGTTCTGTCTCTTGCTTTTAACAATTCCTGTAATGCTCTGGATTGCTGATGCTTGACATGTAGGAGTTGAAATAATGAGAACTGATTGGAATATCCAAGAAATGTCCAATAAAATTGGTGCAATATTCCACTGTAGGTGAAAATCTTCTAGACAGAGTTGCTTTAGTCTTCCATCACCCCCTTAATTTCCCTGAATGATACAATTGTCATTTGTAGGCTCAGGACTGGGGAAAGTCTTATGAATGTCTGTAAGTCAGCAATCAGGTTGGAATGTGCTGCCCAGAGAGGTGGCGGAGTAACCTACCCTGGCTGTGTTTAAAGGTGGTTTGGATGTGGTGCTTGGGGCTATGGTTTAGGGTAAACCTTGCAAAGTAGGATTCTGGGTTGGACTCGGTGATGCTGAAGGGCTTTGCCAATCTGAGTGTTCCTGTGATTCTGAAACACGTGAAGGGAGTATGCAAAGAAAATGGAGCCCAGCCCTTTTTTGTGGCACTGAGTGACAGGACCACAGGCAGCAGAGACACATGGAGGGTTGCTCTTTTCTCCCAAGTAGCAAGTGATAGGATAAGAAGAAATGGCCTCAGATTGTACCACAGGAGTTTTATTTTGGATATGAGGAACAATTTATTCACTGAAAAATTGGTTAAGCGTTGAAACAGCCTGCCCAGGGAGGGGGTGGAATCAGCATCCTTGGAAGTGTTCAACATGTGTATAGAATCAGAATGGTTTAGGTTGGAAGGGACCTCAAAGCTCATCTAGTTCCAACCCCCTGCCATAGGCAGGGACACCTCCCACTAGCACAGGTCACTCAAGGCCTCATCCAACCTGGCCTTGAACACCTCCAGGGAGGTTGTGGAGCACAGAATCTTTGATCACATTCTGTGATTCTGTGATTCACAACCTTCCTGGGCAACCTGTGCCAGTGTCTCACCACCCTCACTGCAAACTTCTTCCTAACATTCACTTTCAATCTCCCCTCTGCCAGTTCAAACCCATTCCCCTTGTCCTGTCATTACAAGACCTTGTCAGTAGTCCCTCCCCAGCCTTTCTGTAGTGCCCTTCAGATCCTTGAAGGCCACTCCAAGGTCTGATGGAGGCCTTCTCTTCTGCAGGCTGCAGAGCCCCAACTCTCTCAGCCTGTCCTCACAGCAGAGCTGCTGCTGCCCACTCAGCATCTTTGTGGCCTCCTCTGGACCCGCTCCAACACTTCCATGTCCTTCCTGTGCTGGGGGCTCCAGAACTGCACACAGGACTGCAGATGGGGTCTGAGGAGAGCAGAGCAAAGGGGCAGAATCCCCTCCCTTGCCCTGCTGCCCACACTGCTCTTGCTGCAGCCCAGCACACAGTTGCTGTCTGGGCTGCACTCCCACTGCAGCCTCATCTTGAGCTTTTCATCACCCCACACCCCCAGGGCCTGTTCCTCAGGGCTGCTCTCAGCCAGTTGCCACCCAGATATAGATGTGGTGCTGAAGGTCATGTTTTAGTGGTGGAATTGGTAGTGTTAGGTTAGTGTTTGGACTTGCTGATCTTGGAGATCATTTTTAACCTCAGTGATTCTGTGATGTTAAGATTATTGGTTTGCAAGGATAGGATGAAGGGAAATGGCTTTGAGTTGGAAGAGGAGAGATTGAAACCGGAGATGAAGAAGAAAATCTTCATTGTGAGGGTGGTGAGACACTGGCACAGGTTGCCCAGGGAGGTTGTGGCTGCTCCCTCCCTGGAGGCGTTCAAGGCCAGGCTGGACAAGGCCTTGAGCAACCTGTGCTAGTGGAAGGTGTCCCTGCCCATGGCAGGGGAATTGGAGCTAGCTGAGCTTTAAAGTCCCTTCCAACCCAACCCACTCTGTGATTCAGTGTCCTGGGACAAGGTATTTTAATTATCTATGCCTTCATTTTCCAATTTGTAGCAGGAAGATAATAAAATGCTCCTACCTTGCAGGGATGTTGTGAACTTCAATTAGTGCTTATAGAGGCCTCTGAGCTCCACAGATAAAAGACCTTGTGGCAGGAGGAACTATTATTATTGTTCTATCGTTATAATATATGTTAGCTCAGCTCTGTGGCAGTAATCTTCATTCATCAAGAGGCTTAGAACTCACTGCTGTCTACCTCTCTGGTGCATTATAATTTTCTCTGTATACTGAATATATATATATATATATATAGTGTTAAATTGATACACAGCCATGCTGGATTTTATATCTCTATGCACTCTGTCTTCATGAGATAGAAGATATTTCTTAAAACTGCTGGCAAGAACTCTTGCTTATTGACTGGAGTAATTGTACTCTTGACTGATGCTGTGTTTTAACCTGGGTTTTAAAAGTATTCCCATTAATTGATAATTTATTTCATTCAGTTTGAAGCGAGGCTCAAATAAAATGTTTTGTCATGAGGCGAGGACCTAAAATACTGGGTCCAGTTTTGGGCCTCACTCTCCAAGGAGGATATTGAGGTGCCAGAGTGTGCCCAGAGAAGGACAATGATGCTGGTGAGGGCTCTGGAGAACAGGGCTGGTGAGGAGCAGCTGAGGGAACTGTAAGTGATTAGTCTGGAGAAGAGGAGGCTGAGGGTACAGATTTACCAAGAATTCATGCTTGACTAACCTGATAGCATTCTATGATGGCATAACTGAATGGGTAGATTCAGGGAGAGCAGTAGATGTAGTCTACCTTGACCTTAGCAAGGCCTTTGACACTGTCTCCCATGACATCGTAGTGAGCAAGCTCTGGAAGTGCGGGATGGAAGAGCAGGCAGTGAGGTGCATTAGGAACTGGTTACAAGATAGAGTGGTGATCAATGGTGCCAGGTCCAGCTGGAGAGTTGTAACCAGTGGAGTCCCCCAGGGATCAGTGCTGGGTCCAGTGTGCTCAACATCTTCATCAATGACATTGATGAGGACACAGACAGACAGAGTCTGCTTAGCAAGTTTGCTGATGACACCAAACTGGGAGGTTTGGCTGATCCAGCTGCAGGCTGTGAGGCCATCCAGTGAGACCTGGACAGACTCAGAGCTGGACACAGGGAACCAAATGAGGTTCAACAAGGACAAGGGCAGGGACCTGCAGCTGGGGAGGAATAATAAACTGCCCCAGTACAGGTTGGGAGGTGATCTGCTGGAGAGCAGCCCTGTGGAGAGGGACCTGGGAGTGCTGCTGGATAACATCCATGGCCCAGCAACGTGCCCTGGTGGCCAAGAAGGCCAAGGGGGTCCTGGGGTGCATTAAGAAGAGTGTGTCCAGCAGATCAAGGGAGGTTCTCTTCCCCTTCCAATCTATCCTGGTGAGACCTCATCTAGAGTACTGCCTTCAGTTTCAGGCTCCCAAATTTAAGAGGGACAGGGATCTGCTGCAGTGGAGTGCTGCAAGGATGATGAGGGGCCTGGAGCACTGCCTGTTGAGGAGAGATGAGGGACCTGGGGCTGTTCAGTCTGCAGAGGAGAAGGCTGAGAGGGGATTTAATCAATGTTTATAAATATCTGAGGGCTGGGGGTCAGGACTGGGGGACAGGCTCTGCTCAGTTGCTTCCTGGGATAGGCCAAGGAGCAATGGATGGAAGCTGCAGCACAGGAGGTTCCAGCTCAACACAAGGGGGAATTTCTTTACTGTAAGGGTCCCAGAGCAGTGGCACAGGCTGCCCAGAGAGGCTGTGGAGTCTTCTCTGGAGACTTTCAAGGCCTGTCTGGATGTGTTCCTGCGTGACCTGATCTAGATTGTATGGTCCTGCTCTGGCAAGGGCATTGGACTCGATGATCTCTTTGGGTTCTTTCCAACCCCTGACATTCTGTGATTCTGTGAGGGCAGACCTCATTGCTCTCTGCAGCTGCCTGAAAGGAGATTGGAGTGAGGTGGAGATCAGTCTCTTCTCCCAAGTATCGAGTTTTAGGATGAGAGTTTGTATCAGAGGAGTTTTAAGTTGGACATTAGGAACAATTTTTTCCTTGAAAATGTGGTTAAGCATTGGAACAGGGTGCCCAAGGAGGGGTGGAATCAGCATCCTTCAAAGTGTTCAAGATGTGTATAGTACATCACAGAGTCACATGTACCTGCATTGTTGCATATTGAACATGAGGACAAGAACATTCCTTCACCTCGAGGAATGGAACTCATTGACTGCCCCCAGTGTTTAGTACCTTGCCACTACAGTCTTTGAGGTAGAGAAATGATGCTTGTGAGGTTTGTTGCAGAGCATTTCCCTCACATGGCTGTATCCCTCCACTCGTTATCAAACACATTGCAGCAAAGAGGCTGAAAGGGATGAAGATCTGTCGAGTCAAATTAGCAACAGGGGTCTGCTGTCAACTGCCAGGTGCTCTTGCCTTATGTATTGGACCACATTTGTAATGGTTGCTGACATCAGTCTCTCCACGACCTCTCAATCACTAATTCCAGTGAGAGGTAGCTGCGAAACTATTCGCACTTCATTTTACTACGACTTGCTTGAAATTCTGCTGGGTAATTTTTTTTCCCTTTCTTTTTCACTGATAGCCTCCTGTTGTTTGAGTTGCTTTGCAGTTTGAGAAAGGTAGAGGAAAATTCTTGCAGTCTTATTTCAAAGTTGTTTTTTTGGTTTCACTCTCCCTCTCGCCTCCTTTGCCCCCC